>JACJUY010001724.1:77777-107590 GCA_014220935.1 Platorchestia sp. MABIK | reverse complement strand
CTTGCTCTGGGCCTCGTCTCCGACGTACGAGTCCTTCTGGCCCATGCCAACCATCACACCCTGGAAGGAATAAAAAAAAATTAGCTTTCGCAAAACGATGCCTGAACAGCTGATCCTTTAGTCAACAAGGGTAGCTTGAAAACGTGACGCTTAAGCACGATTCGGAAATGCAAATTTATGCACGGAAAACAAGGAAGCACCTCAGTATCAAATATTCTATTGAATAATGTACTAGAACAAAGCTAGTGAAAAGATATTCTGGTGAATGAACTTCAAGTACAAATATCTACATTTTGATATGCTGGATTACAACTTTAGCATCAAAAATTTAAAGAAGTGTGGCCCACGTTATATTTTTGTGTGCTCTTACACACCACTCCAGGGTTTATCATCGAGATACTTTGCGCAGTCCACGTTGACATGCGCCATAGTAAACTTTTGAAGGAACACACCAACCGATTTCGGAAGTCATGCCCAAATTTCCTAGTTCGACTGTGCAAAAAAAGTACAGAGGATTAAAGCTATTAAAAGAAAAAGCTCAGGCTTCTTTAGTATTGTGTAAAAGCCAATACTGTTTTCAGATGTGATGAGACAAAGCTAGAAGATGCTTCAGAATTTCAATTGATTTTGTTTACATCTTTTCAAATTACAATTTTATTTCAAGTTCACCCCACAAGAGAAATTTCTCAATTTTGCAACTTAAATCAACACCCATAAGCGGCAACTGGAGACCAGCCAAGTCATGAATAACTTCAGTCGTCCATTCGAAATTCACGGACAGCACGATTCGCGTAAAACCTAACCTGAAACCGTGCGGCAATATCCGGATACCAAAGATTAATATTCATTGACCATGTCTATGGAAGCCGAGAAAATCTACACAAATTCCAATGTAGGAATTGAGAAGTTGAACGCTCAATTTTCACTTTCCTACAACACAAGCCTCAAGTGTAACAGCCCTGACAAAATTCATTTCAAGACACAAACCTGATGGCGAGGGCGACCGACGATGGAGGGGAAGACAGCGCGGGGAGCGTCGTCTCCGGCGAAGCCGGCCTTGCACATGCCGGAGCCATTGTCGACAACAAGGGCAGCAACTTCTTCGTCACACATCTTTCTGGTTGGCGCTTAGTAACTGTAAAGCAATGAAGATTTTTTAGTTTGAGGGTCCCACTCTACAACAAAGGAGTTTCAAGAAGAATCCAACATTTACCATTGGGCTTGGCAAGCTCGTAATCTATGCACCACGTGCATAGAATTATGCAAATAAATTTAAGATTTGAATTTACGTTGAAGTAGTATTACGTATTGAGAAACAAGCCAGCAGAGAACCTACGAAAAGTAAAACATCAAAACCTTCCATTAGAACGAATTGAACGTCTACTCAACTTCCAGCTACGATCTCTCACTAGCCCCTCAACGAACCAATAGCTAGCTATAGATACACACACATCCAACATCTTCAACCCAATGAACTGTGCAAAGTAGGAACATGCACAGCTAAGCCGACTTCAAAATCAAGCCTGGTTGAAAATTAAACGAGAGGATACTCTTCAACCGAGCAAGTTAAAATTGCTGTTCGAAGTGTAATAATAACAATCAAGCTATTATGAAGAACTAATAAAGCTTCGACAAATAATAAAATATGATTGTTTTATAGAACCTAAACTTAATACGAATGAAAAATCTTCAACAGAAGGTGGCAGAAATTCAGCTTGATAATTCGTTTATTAAATTTCAAGTGCCAAGTCCTGAACAAAGTAGTATACTAACTCACAAGTTTCACAACCTATATTATGCCCAGCACTGCCACTCCAATTCAAGTTTGAACGCAGAATTTCAAACTTCAGCTCAGTTACTAACAGTCGTACCTAGTATTATCACAGGAAACTGACTATTGGGAGCGACGACGTTGTCTCACTTTCGATGCTCTCGCTTGACTGACCCCCAACTGTGCTGCGGCTGGCTTATGTAGCCACCTGATGACGTCATGGCCGTGCGAGAGGTCCCTCCCACATCCTCTTTCCCCCTCACCCCGCCCCTCACTTCCCTTAGCCCTTAGACACGCCCACAAGCCAACCGTCGCTCAGCCGGCAGTTGGAATTCATCCCAGCACAGCTTAACTTTCATTTCCGTTAGCAAGCGAACATCGAGAGGACACAAAACTCAAATTTTGAAGCAAATAAGAACTTAATGCAGACCCGAAAGCTTTATTTATAGCGACTCGCGACATAAAAGCTATTTCCAGTAACAAAGTTGCAGAATAGCAGAAAACTGCAACTTGGTAGATATTCCAATACATCAAAAGAACCTTTAATTAATCCTTTCCCAGGCTTGACAAAAACCAAAATCTTTCCATAATATACAGCTCATCAATGAAAATTTAAGCAATCCAACCCACACAATACATTGAGACATAGCATACAACCGTTAATACCACTGAATCAAAAACAGAACTTCCCGAATACTCACGCAACAGGAGTAAGTTGACCGGTAGCAGGGTTGGCACAGACACGCACCTCTCTCGTCAGCGTCCAGACGTAAAGTGAAGGTTGGTGAATGGCGCTATTACACGTTCACGCGTTGTCCGGGGAGAGAACTTTGAGAAGCTTATAACTATAAAATATACAAAACGAAGTTTTTCAGGGATAAAAAGATATGAAAAACAAAGATATTAATATACGAAAATTTATCTGTCTTGACATCAAGTAAATGGAAAGCTTTTAGAAATTTAGGACATGTTTCCAGAATGTGTCTTCCCCCGTATGCCGCAATGGACTGCCCTCTCTCGCCCCAGACTCTGCGTATGACCATATTTGGTAATGCCGTGTTTCTCGAGCGCTCATTGGCTGGAGCCGGCGTTCCTAACGCTCATGAACATACATATAACAAACGTTACGAGATATTTGTTGCAAATTTGGACAAAAAACAGAAGTTTTAAATTAACAAAGTATGTGCACAATTCAGACAAAAACAGCTAAAACAAAAGTCAACATGCCTCTAAAATTCACAATTAATATTCAAAGTCGTGCTCACCTGTCAAATGTTTGAGGGAAATTCTCTCATGGGATGCTAGCTTGACGTTTGAAAACTTGATTATCTTTCAAGTTAACTTTTATCTGACGGTTGTGTGTGACACGACTAACAAACATTTATTCTTCACTTTATCTGACAAATTGCACCAGTAGCCTGCACTATTTTCTGTAGGTATATCGAAAATATTTTTGTGCCTACTTAATTATGTACTAGTTTTTGTTAACTTTCACTAGAAGCAAATAACTTTTCACATTCTTGAATAGAATAAACATAGTGTATTCAAATACAAATGTATCGGTCATAGGTTCAGTTCAGGCCGTAAGTTGTAATTTTCGCTTTTTGGGTTTTGGCATTCGATCCTGAAACTATCAAAATTGATGTTATGCATCAAAAACCCTCTTGGTTTCAAGTGTAATCTCACTTTACGAAACGCTGGCTTTAAACAAAGTTAAAACAAAACAAGGCCCTGGAAAGTAACGTTTAAGACGCGTATTTTATGGAGAATTTGTGTTCTAGATGAACGTTAGTATTGTTCTTCTAATAATCAGAAAGCGTTTTTACGTTGCATCACGCAAAATTTTTAAATAATTGGATCAAAGTTAACTCACCATAGACATCCATACCGATGCATTGATAACAAAATATCAATATAGGAAAATCATTCCAAGCCCTGAATTCAGGATTTTTTAGCCATTTAAAAGTCGTAATCGTTCATTGTAACCATAGCACCATTCAAACGTGCTGTGCAAAATTTAATGGGAGGGAGAACATTTTTCATATAATTAAAACATCGTACAAGCGCCTGATTTAAAAGTTAGATAATGATAATGCAATAAAGATATTTTGTGGTTTACGTATAGAACTGATTTGTTAAAGTGTAGTACTTTGAACAGTCGACGAACTAAAACACGTGCTAGGTGAATAATTAAACTGAACAGCATTGATCTCATGAAATATTACTAGGTGACACTCGGGGTCTCGTACAACGAAGCTAGAGATACAAAATTTAATGGTTATCAGAGTGAAAATTTTCGTGGTTTCTCAAAATTAGGGTTAACCTTGAAAGGATGTTCGTGAAGTTACTTCAGTTCATATTTCAAAGCCATAATAGCTCTCTCTATGTTAACATTCAACGACGGATTTAAATTAGACGTATTTCCTATTAGGACAAAAAGGTAATTGGGTACTCAGGAATGCTCGTTAAAATATTTCTACAACTCGCTTGCACTCATCAATCGCTCGCTACTTTGAATTCTTCGTTAGGCATTTAAACTTTTCTTTGAAAAATCAGCGTTAATGCGACGGTTTTCACAGCACCGTCAGTAATCCTTTTTAGAATGCATCAGTTGTCTGCAACAAGATCATTTGCCTGGCTGCCTGCTGTCGAACATAACCTCAATCCAGCGATCTGTGCGCCAGTTGTAGGGCTCACGAGAAAAATGTGTCCCTAGCTTCTCCACTCAGCTGATTTGCACGCGGTTGCTGCGCAGCTAGGGACCCGAGTTCTCGCTGTCACTCGAGTATTGAGTGTTACATCACCTGAGAGTAAAGACTTGGTTTTCAGAGACGTGAACTGCAGAAATCAGTCACCCACTACATGTGTAGATAACGATTGTGCAGAGGATGTTTTCAATAGGTTACTTTAAAATTCTTTCATTCAGTTTTAAGGCGTTACCATATTTGCGTATTTTTTATTCAGAACTAAATATTTTACCCTCATTAGTTGAGGACACATGAATCTTGGAATCTACAAATAACCATTGTACAATAAAATTAATTTAAGTTTAATCTAGGGGTTAAGTGTGCTAGAATTCCCAGACATGCGACGTAATTCCATTGACCATAAAATTATCGCCCCAAACCTTATCTTGGCGCTGACGATAGATAAGCTATCTGCTCTTGTGATAACACCTAACTGATCACGTTGCTCCACTTGGACCGTCCTCAGTAAATCATGATCATTTACTAGGAACAATTTTACATTTTTTCGTTGGATGTATGCGACGCACTGTAAGTTCATTCACAATTTCAGGAACTTTCTAAGTTACAACGAATTTTAAATTTCTTTTCCTCACTACAAGAACTTCAAAACTACACGAGTATAATGCACAGTAAATGTTAGCTTCTCATGTCACTGTGAGGGGACAGAACCGCACGACCCTTTAACAAAACGCAGGTGGACCTCGCCATGTTGGGACTATTCACTTTGCATCTTCCCTACACGTTTTTTCAATTAAGTAATGCCTTTTTCCTTGTGTAAAATGTGAATTGTGTTTTCATTATCATTGATAATTTTTTAGATATGTTGTTCGTACATCAGCTTTTTTGTTTGTCTACCGTTGAACTCCAGCAATCGTTGTCGATTTTGTTTCTCATCTACATTTTTTATTACATGGTTCTAGTTATAAATTCGAAAGCACATAAAAGTGACTTTCCCCACCATCAACATGAAACACACAGAAATACTCGTTCATGGGGTTAAAATCCAAGTAATAACCTGGATAGCGCTGAAGATTCGCTGTACCCCCCCTTTTCCCCTCATTGGTTTTTTTTCTCCTCAGCACACCAGCAATGATCCAACATGTGGTTGTCCTGGAACGTACGATAACTTCGGCCAACTTCTATCAGCTGTGCGTACATCTGCCACCAACTGCCAGCCGTTGGCATAATTACCCATTATCACCGTATGGCGACTCCCACCTTCATGACGCCGAACGCAAAATCATGACAACTTATTTCAGAAGTATTTTTATAAGGAATATTTCTTAACTAGCTGCCATACGGCATTTTGAGTATCGTTCTAAAATATTTTCATAAACTAAACTTAAACCATAGTTAATATTTCATCAGTTAGTTTAAGATTCCCATTTCCACAACAACAACGATCTCAAGAAAAATATGGGAAGGGGCCACTTAGTAGGGACTGTAGAAAACGAGGAATCTATACACAATGCGCGTTTTTTCGCAGGATACTCTGCGCAGAGAAACAGCTGGTTAGGAAAGAAGAATTAAAAAGAATAAGCAAAGAAGAGATAGCGAAGAATATGTGGCATGAACTCTGAAAGAAGCAAGCTGGACACAAAAGATAGGAGTCGCAAAAGCTTATCTACAACAGTAACTGAGGCAACCTAGCAGTATATCATGTGAGCGCCAGTCCCCAGGATAAATTTTTTGTAGCTATTGTAAACTTATTGCTTATCTTATACCCCCTGGCAAAATTTTTGACCTAATCACAGCTTACTCATATGAATTTTCTCAATTAAAGTCATTTATTGCATTTGCTGTAATATTCAAGCAGAATGTGAGCACCTAGATGTCGTGAAAAATTAGAATAATCACCTCGTGATTTTATCATGCTTCTATTAGAAACCTGCACAACCAGTCTTCAGGCTCACTCCTCCCTCTTATCCTCCCATTTATTTAATTGGTTTCCGGATTGAATTGTTTTTCCTCGAAAACTGAGCACTATTAAGCTGTATTTCTAACTAAACCAAGTTCTTATCTTCATAAGAAAGTAATCTAGTTTTCGGTCTAGCCGAAGTCGTTCAGCACCGCAAGCTTCGAGCCAAGAATTTCAATGAGACAGACACAAGTACGTACCCTAGACACGTACTTTGTTCTGTCACGGCGCTGTACTTCTAAGTCATAACACAATAGCACTAAGATTGACGTAGAAACCTGATCTTATGCAAAAGGCGTGGCTGCGAGAACGCTCTTCATATTTCAGTACCATGGATACAAACGCATAGAGAGCCATATGAATTTCACATCTCAGGTAACATCGCGTTGCTTGTTTTCTTGAATATTTCACCTATGGTCGATCACAAATAACAGTGCTCCAATTGCTGAAAGTGAAACAGCTCTCAGTAAAATTCTAATTATTTATCTTGAATTTTTCTTTTTAATTTTAATCATTCCCTGTATCGCGTGCCAGAAATGGAGCAACTAAATTGCAAAGCATATGTCAAATGTGGCATAACAATTAATTAATTATTTAATATCGAATTTCGTTATTTTTCACGAATGGGAGTTATACTGCTATTGAATACTCCACTTTAATGCAATTTTCAGGGTAATTTCTTTTCCTTTTTCATACTTAAATTGTGTAAGAAAGGTTTGAGTTTGGGAGGGTTTATTTGAACACATGTCGATGGAAGACGTGTTTCAAGTGAAGTTAAACAGTTAGACAAGAAACACCATAGCACCTACATTAAAAGTTTAGAGGGCAGTGAAAATTTACGTTATTAGTCGGCACACCATTCTTAGTTGTGGATTAACATTCTGCAAACAACACTGTGTCTTAAATATGTCACAGTTTTCCCTGCTTTGCTGTTTGGCTCCACCTTCACGTCAAAGCATTAATGTTGAATGTTTCATGATTTGTCATTGTTAATGGCTGAAATTTGCTTCAAAAGTATGATTACCCAATAATTTTTATAGGATTTTAAATAGTAGTTCCGTTCGAGTACGGGCAAAATGACACCTTTATAAAACAGCGCGATTAAATTATCAATCATTTCCACCACCAATTTCTGGCCGTTTTCTTTAACTGAACATTCGCAGAGCACGAGAGAGAGAAGCTTTCGCCCCAATTGTGTATGGCCAAACATGAAGCTTGTTTGGTTGTGGCATCAGTCACGAGGGCTCAGGTCTGAGTGGCCTACAAGGCCTCTCTGTTGGGGCCACAATAACACAGCCTCCCCGGTAGCCGTGGCCCTGCAAGAAGGAGCCTTTCATGGGGCACATCCGCGTGCGTCTAGGGAGGGGAACAAGGGGGATAGCAAGCACCGGATGAGACATCGGTCAAATAGGTACACGAAGCTATGAAAACTGCTCTTCTTTTCACGTATCCATGTTACGAATTAACTGCCTCGGGAGGGGAACTGGGATAACAAGCAACGGATGAGACCACGGTAAGAGACATCGGTCAAATAGGTACACGAAGCTATAAAAACTGCTCATCTTTTCACGTATCCATGTTACGAATTAACTTGCATCTGTGTCACGAAATACTCGTATCTAAGTTCCGATTCGAAATTGAGTTCTGCCATGTACATCGAATTTACCTATTGCGCATTGTAATTAGTGACCAGTTTGATGGGAGTATTCTGATGCCAAAAGGGCATGAGAATTCAGGAGAATTCGTATTGTGAACCCCAATTTATCAGTTAATTTTGATTTAGGCTGAAAGATTGCGATCAAGAATCAGAATATCTGGAAACACCGGGACTAAGGAATCCTATGCAGCTCTACTACTACGCCAGTTCATTCAGTTGCGTACTTGATGAAGCTAAGAGAACTTAAAATAGACACGCCTCAATTGTGACATGAATTGAAAACTGCCCATGGAAAATCAACATGCACATCATCATGCTAAGACAGCGTGACCTCAAAACAATTACACAAGCGAGGCATTCATATGGGGGACGCTTCTGTTAAATCGAAGCTTCAAGACATCATGTAATTAGTTTGGGGAAGCACATGGTGCTTCCGTACAGTAATAATAATAAATAGCTCATCGTCCATTGAGGGCCCGAGTGTGAGAGTAAATGAGCTTTATTCGTATCAATTCATGAGGAATTGACAGAATTATGAAGTTTTTAAGGCTAAGTTCAGCTTGTGCAACATCTAATCTGACTGGCTGGCGCCTGTCTCATTGCTGCTTTAAATTACGATCAGTACACTCAATATCGGGGATGAATTACCTAATCCTGCTCTTTATTTCAACACTCAATTTCAATTTGACATAGCGTTCCGTAGGTGGAAAGTTTATCAGTTAATTGTTACGGGACCCGAAAATACCCGACAGACTGAAGAAAATATATTTTAAATTCATTTATAGATGCACGGTAAATTATTCCAGCAAATTAACTTGAACCTCATTTAGGCGAAATTAATAAGCTAAATTTGAATACAAGCTTTGTTTCATTTTCAGGAAGTAATGTTTTGCACAGCGTTAACATTGTTAAGATATTATTACTTGTGTGTGTGTGTATTCATGAAGCGCGAGGTTTTAAGAGATTTATTCCTAAAAATTAACATGACAGACGTAGTTCTGATTTGTATAACATAATAACTGCAATTTTTGACTATACATGACCACTGCTATACGTTATTTGACAATGTTGTATCAACGCGCTTCAGACTTTTGCAAATGCATCAGCCTCATTCAGCTGAAATGTAAACATATCATCCAATGGAAAATGAGTCATTTTTCTACCATGTATCCTCGTTATTGCTACAGCAGCGTGAAAGGATATGCAGAAAGCTGACATTAACCGCAAAATTCATTCTCTAAATTTGTTAGTTCGAGAGTTAAGGTATACTCCAACACAAAAACGCTCCATAAAATTTGAGGGCTGAGTTTTACGAACAGTCCGCGAGTATCATAGCTACTCTGCCGCAATATGTAAGTTCTTATTTTTCGGAAGCTCAGCAACGTCACTCACATGTACGCTGCTGCTGCCAGATCCATTTTTTGTTTGAAGGCGCGACTCTCCCATCACGTCGGGAGTCAAAACCTACAACCTTGCCACTACTGGCAGCAGGCCATCGGTAGTACGCGCTGAGCGTCACGTGCTTCTTGTACTCCATGGGGGATGTGTGGTAGTAAACTTAGATCTTGAACTTGGCACGTGCACTTTCATTGAGGCTGAAATCCATGGCGCGCTTTTTCACACATGCGTCATCAATACAGCCATGAGGAATAACTAAGTAAAGAGTAAGAGTACTTTACTCGTCAATTAATGAATACGAGATTAGAGGTGATTATGCGCTGAATTTGCCAATAGTTGCTTTCAACTAGATTATTACACCTCAATGATCTGTAGATATTAATGATCACGATAACGAAATTTTCTCTCCAAATTAATTAACCGCCAGGTGGACATTGAACGAGTACCGTATTGCCTCTAAACTTAACGTAAAGAAATGCACCGTAAATACTAGGAGAAAAGAAACGTGTGAACCATTTAATTAATACAAAGGAAAATATGCTGCAAGTTTATTTCATTCTTTTGTGAACCACGCTACAGGTAAAGTACTTCAAATTAGGTTTGTGAAAAGGAAAAGTATTAGTAAAATTTGATCAAATTAACTCATAGAATTGAACGGATGTGCCCGCAATATTGTAGTGAAGCAACTAGGAAATTTTTTTTATTTTTCGTACGTTTCAGCGAGCAAAAATGTACTGTTAGAAAATTCCATTCGAGTAACTTGTACTTGTATATGAGACATGAATTTCATTTTGAAAAATTACACGCGAGTATTGCTTGCTCATCTCAGCCGCATGAGAATTAAAATATAACAGAACTCAATTTAAATAGTTCATGTCCGTGTCAGTGGGCTGAGAAGTAAAAATATGACGACTGTAAAGGCTTAGCATACTCCTTAAACTGCAGTTGCGATGTACAATTCCACAAAAGTGGAATTGAATTTTTATAATAAAACGTAAAGTAACACACAAATTTCCAGCAAACCTGTAGAAACAGCAAACTTATAACTCACTTTCAAACAAACGCATTTGACGCATCCAATTGAAAAGTAAACATTTATTTCAATAGAAGACGCATTACGGTCAGCCGTTTTTCTTACAGGAATCCTCGTTACTGCCGCATGAAAGAATCCACAAAGAGCTCTGGCATTAGCCGAAATAGCCATGAAATCATCTGTAAATTCTTCAAGACAAAAACCAAAAAACGTTGTTGGGTCGTGGAAATCTTGCTGCTTTGTCTAACTCCCTTGAACTTCCTTGCCGCGAAAATAAACATCGTCTTTGTTTACGAGAACAAGATGACCGGTTCATAAACTTGAAACAAAGGAACTTGGATGAAGGCACACCAAAATAAAAGCGAAGAGTTGGGGTTCAATTTCACTGATTTAATGGGAAAAAATGTTGGAAAGCAGATTTTAAATCATGCGTCACAATGACTCGGAAAGCGATTTTTCCAAACTAAATACAGAGATGGTATCCAAACTAAAAACAAACAAGCAATGAAAATATCTTTATGGACACACATTTGACCACTGACCAATATACCGGCCGCCAGTGGCAGAGTTGGTTGGGCAATAATAAGCTTACATTATTTTGTAATTAACTAAAGCAACATAAAAGCACGGAACTCAAGTTACAACATGGTATGCTACACCAGTCGTATCGAGTGTCAACGGTCAGAACGACACGGACAGACGCAGTTAAGTATCCCATGCGTTAAACATGTGTGCTTGCTGTGGGACCAGTCATGTTGCTATTCATTCATGATGTGCCGCACACGGTGAAATGTGTTTCGTTTATCATAATTACCCGTTCCGTCCATAAATAGCCTTTGGTCTGCAATGGTAAATACTCGTAGATTGGCCCGATAGTTTGTTTTCAGGTCATTGTCTCGTAACGATTGACCTCAGATCATGTCAAACCCCATTAATGTAAGCAAAATTACACCAACAAATACGCCGAGATGGAATGTGATCTCAATCTCTACCGTCGAATTCTCTAATTGCTGTTTGGAATAAATTTAAGGAAACTTATGACTTTTTTTCAATTTTTTCCTCGTAAAATAATAAGTTGACTTTCTTTGATTAATATCCATTTTTAAAGGACTACTACAGTTCTTCAAGTTGAGAGGAATGTATGACCAGTGAAAACGTTCAGGAAAATGGGGTGCAGCACACCTAGATCAAAATACAATAATTCGTCTGTAAAAACTGGGATAGACTAGTTCCATTAGTTTACTTTTATAACCTGGACTGAGTGAGAAGAGAAGAACATCGAAGAAAACCACACAGAAAAATGTAGGTGTGCACAATGAAGAATTAAAACAGGCGTGAAACGTGCGAAATTAATTAAAGTGATAAGAGATTTCAAAAAGGGAAGAAATCATAGGAAGTTTAGCGCATGAAAAATAAATTAGAAAGTTATGAGAGAGTAATTCTAATCAGTAGGAAAAACTATCTCCTCAGGAGTGTTCATGTTAAGTAAATAATATATTTGAACTTCGAACAAAACTTTAATCTGGAGATTTATTTATCTGTAAACGGGTGCGCTCTTATCGAGTTCCGGCGACTATTCTATGACTGTTCACCGAGTCAAGCACGTCATTCACCGGAACGCTGGTGAGTCATTTTGTTTGGAGCGCTTCTTCGACTGATATCGTGGGTACGACAAGCCTACATCAGTAAAAACACACGAAGTAGTCAAATGGATAATTTTTCAATATCTTTAGCGCATTTGCTGTTAATAAAATAGATGTACTAAACCTTCAAATGACAATTTATGAGCCCAACACCTTGGAAACGAAATGTAAAGTTTCTTAATTTTTGGTATCATCCAGTACCTGTTTGAAGAAAGCTGGTATTTTTTAAATTTGAAGCTTATTCGATACTGGTAATTTTTACAGCAACATGAGTTATAGTTGAATAAAAATTGGGCCATGTTTCAAGTTCGACAATACCATATATCACAGATCAATTTTACTTATTTCTTCTTTCAATTTCAGATTCATAAGTTAGAGAATTTCACATTAAAAATTAAAACAGTTTTTTCAGCCTTTCGCTTACAAGCTGAGCACTGTAGATAGATGCTACATTATGCAGCGTCACCTAGGTTAATGTAATAACAGGGAAAAGTGAGATTTATTCTCTACTTCTATGTTAAAAGATAACCTTCGTCGTAATTTAATCGTACAACAAAATTTACGTAAATCTCATTGAAATTACAAGTTAAGTACCATGAGAATGTACATTCAGAGATACCCTAGACGTAACCTAGATTTCTACAGGAGCAAAATAAAGCTGCGCATGGACAGTGTCATCAATGCAGAGCCCGAGATGCGACCATATAAGGGCACAGTGACGTCACTGTCAGAGTGAATACTTTCATGCAGATATGATGGAGATTAGAGAATATTACTGAAGAGGGCGCTCTCTCTCAGCTTGTGTGAAGCTCACGCGGCATGTACACTAAATGCAAACAAATAGGAATTCTGTGCATGTTCTTTACTGTTTTCTGGGTCATTCTAAGGAGTGTCTGAAACGCATTGCTTATTCTTGAAGCACAATGCTCATAACGTGTTGCTAGTATTATAAAAGCACTGCAGAAGATATTGTAGCTGAGTTTGTACCAGGTAAGAATACAATAATGTCCTTTTAACGCATTGATCGTACATTTTTAGATGAAATACTCCAATACATGTAGGTGACTCTAAATTATTTGAGAGATCAGTATATTTTAAATTTGAGAACTTACTATGTTCTTTAACTGGAACACTAGGTGTAATATTTTCCAGGGAAATTCAAATTAAATAACCCCATAATCCCGAACATTTATTAAAAGAAATACACACACTCTCAGAATTATCTCGTTAAAAATAACCATGAGTAGACATATTTAGAATACGAACAAGTAAATTTATAATTAAGAATATCGTTCGTATAATTTAAAGAATATCGTTCGTTCCTAACCCAGTCTAACCTAACCAACAAATACGTGATGAAGCGTCTAATGCAATTAGTCGGAATTTCATGCTCCTACCATTTATAGGGTTGACAGAAGTTTATTAAATGCTATAACAAAGAAGGAATCTACTAAAATCTCGGTGATAGCAAGGCAGGTATTACAATAAAATAAAATAAATATTCTTTTGAATGTAAATAGTTATTATTCTGCCTCATGGATCAAGTATCCAATTGTTCAGAGCTGGGGGTGGGTGGGAGAGGATCTTTTAGTATGAATATTTTTACTGAATACATTTCAGAGGAAAATAGCACTTGTGACCTGTCATTAGCATTTGTAGAGTGTTACGTGGCTTTCTTTAATCTCTCACGTTTCTCTCGCGTGTACCTACTACAGTATTTCGAAAAAAAGTAGGAAAGCTGCTTGCAGCAGGAACCCATATTGCGAAGATCCTTACAACTCACCGGAACTCTCTGTTCAAACATTCAAATCCCAGAAGCCACGCTACACGAACGCGCCTTGGTTTCCTTCTACGACCGCGTATTGGTGACCTTGACAGTCCACAGGCGGTTGACGGCTTTCGTCATCGTTACTTTCAAACGCAAGCTACGCTCCTGGGATGCAACGTCCTATTCGTTACACGAACTTTAATTTCAGGTATGTCAGGTATATTTTCATGAAAAAATCCATAATTTATGTATCTCTGTATATGAGTGTGCATGGTTTTCAACCTAAAAATTTAATTTGTGCAAAATTTTTTGAGGGAGCGGACGAATTAGTATAATGAAAAAGTAAAGACTCACCATTCTATTTTACCACTTTGTCATTTTACTCTTTCAGTCAGGTATTCCATTACTTGATAAGTTTCTGAAAAGTTCCACCTAATTTGTTAAATTGTAGGAGTGGGATGGAAATGTTCCAAATGTAATTTTCCGAGCAATTTGCCCCACGAGATCACAGCACTCACCACGCGAGGCATCCAGGAACTGGTGTCAGCAACAACAGGTCAGAGACGCTCGCGCTTGGTGCTTCCTTATCCTGGATTTTATTCATTTTTGGGTTGTGCATTCCGACATCCAACATTTTATGCCAGTTACGTCTCATTTCATTGCGCAACTAATTGCTCAAGGCACCTCCAACACACAAACTCAAGGCCCCTCTAACAATTTTATTACAATACATTATTTTTTCGTATGAAAGAATTGTGTAATAATAATTGGATAAAATGCTCGAAAGTTCTCTTCCAAAAAAACACAAATTTGATCAATCATAATGTTGTAAAACTGTCCTTTAACTGGATGTCGTTTAACTGCCATTTGGCTCACAATACTAATATTTATTGCTGTTAGATATCAAGTGCGTTTTTGTAGCAGTGCGCATGTTTGCAGTAATTAATCTTCCAGCTATTTAAAATCAAGTGGTTAGTTCAGCCTGTGTTTGTATTTCTTTTGCTTTAATGCATGTCATTTCTCTGCTCTTCGCACTCTGACCAAGTTCCATGTACACGACGTAATTTCCAATTAGTTTCCAGTTCGTGCACGAAATTTCATGGAAAACTTAACACTAAAATGACTCACTGAGCAATGCTATGCGTCACTCTTGTGATCATGACCTCTGCACATCATCGATGAAAAGGAATTAGATATAATCATAGTTGACCATTGCTATTAAACTCTATTTAATAAGAAAGAAGCTGGAAAAACTAGCGGTCATACTGAAATTTATTACAACTGTTTTTGAATGCCATAAAACGAAGAAAAAAAAATCTGAATTTGAAATCAATCCATGATCCTTTTGCAAAATGTACTAATGCTCTCTCCCATAGGTTATTTATGTTTAGTTTAACAAGCGTTAAATGCATTCTAAACACTAACCTACACCAATGTTTTCCATCGCACCCTGCAGGCCTGAAAGTTGCGTGTCTACACGTCTGGCGGGCTGGCGATGATTATTTGAACCAAAAAGTATGCCTCCAGGCGGTCACGCCTTGATGATCACCTGAAGGTCACACCAATGCCGGCGTTCAAGAAGCGCAACAGTCGAAGTAGCTGTAGCCTGGTGTAGCCATCAACACGCAAGACAAATGAATAAACCCAAAAATGAAATCGGGTCAGAGAATTTAAGAAGCTTTCATAGAAAGTACCTTTTAAAATTAGCCTTTGGTATCGCTCTGGCACTCATGAACTATACGTGTAGAAACCGCTAATTGAGCCGGAGTTTCATATCGAACACTCAGGTCTTTAATTATTGAAGTTGTTTTCAACACTATTCAAAATTTATTCGGTACCACTGACGAGACAAAAAAAAGCTGCAATTCATTGTGTTTAGCTTATATATTAGCGATTTGTAATTGAAAATTTTCATACGAGCTGCCGTTCAGCGCTTGCAGCTGGACCCTAAATACCGAGCCAAGTTGTTTTATTACACGAGCTCATTCCGTTTGAGAAATTTTACTGACGCAAACCACTGTTATGCTGTTAACTGCTACTAAGTTTCACTTTTCTCATCACTTTGAGATAGATGACGTCGAGATCGTTCCATCAGCATCAGCTGTTCAATTCACTACCTATAATGTGCACCTTTTCGCCGAACATGCAGAGCAGCAGAGACTCACAAAAGGCGGGCATTTCCTGACCACGATAAGTTTTTTACAGACCGCAGCTACGCATGCTTCCGGTCCCGTGCTGGTAGGCACGGCCTCTGCGAATTGGGAATATTTTTTATCTTGGTGCCGCAGTGGCCTACGGTGCTGCCCTGAAACGTCCACGGCGGTGAGATGTTCAGAGCTGTATAATGTTCAAACATTTGAGTTTCACGAGTGTGGTGTATCACATCCGCTGCCATATGTTGTTCATATCTACAGAAACGTTCTTCTAAGGTACACTGTATTATCACACATAGTATTGTCGAATCTTGTTTAGAGTTACAACAAATCCGGTGCTAAATGCTGGCTAAAGTTAGATTAGAATATATTCACAGCTATGAAATATCCAGAGCCACTTGCTGTTTGTATCTAAAGATCGTTCATAGCAGCATCTCCCGGGGTTTTGGCATAAACAAAAAACAAACATCGGCATCTTAGGATGCTTTTTTCCAATCAAGCCTGATACATATGATCTTGAGCATTGGTTTTTCAAATGTCTTATAACTAACACTATATATATATAGGACACCATGACGGTTCCCCGTAAAGCCGGTACCCATTTCCGACACCTGGGTTGAGTGGGGTATTGTGCTTGAGCTTTCCCTTATACCCAACGGGGAAAATCGTCGCGCCAGCGCCGGGATACGAACCCTCGTCTCCAACATGCAAGGCCGATCCCTTAACCACTGTGCCACTGCGAGCAAAATAGAGCTTCCCTACCACAAAAGAAGAGCTTGACTTGCAAGGTTGCTGTGGTGTCCACAAAAAGTTTAACGATGTATTACTAACAAACATAATTCTTAATTTTTCTTTCACTGACGAGGACAATGCACACAATAAAGTAATAATGTATCAATAATTAATGAGGAAAAATTAGCATCTACGTTCATTCCCTTTTTCCCCTGAAAATGGCGAGGAACCACCTTTGGAATTGGTTCAATATCTTTTAATTCTTTCAGTAAATTTGGTTGTAAATTATACCCTGCATCTTCACTCACAGTTTTAAATGGAATGCTAGTTAGGTGTATCTTAATATGTTAAGCCTTTTCATTAATTGTATTCGATATTATCCCAGATTAAGCATTACTCAATATTACACCGTCCGTTTAGAATCATTCATTTGTTGCACTGATATTTAAGTCTGTTAAGTGGGGGGAACAAAAGTTATGATATTTAAGTCTATCAAGTGGTGATTCCAAAGTTAAAATCGTGCGGTAATCCAAGCATATTATTTGTGTATTCTGTGTATTTGTTCATTTTCATTTTCCTACTTTTTTCACGTACTACCACCAACCCTCCCCCCCTTTATCCGCACATCCGCCTCTCCACTCCCGCACCCGCTGTTGCTTACAACCGTCAAAGCGTGACGTCATCTTTTGAATCGGCAGCAACCGACCGCGATCTGCTTCGGATGTGGTTTTCAAGCTTGTGGTTTCCATTGATTTAATTTTTGTATTTAAATTTATTGCCTGATTCGAGTGAACAATGTTTCACTTGAGTGGCATTTTAATTCTTTAATCTCACTTGTTTTCAGACGTAAAATTATAATATGCAGTAGAGCATTTTCAACAATCCCCCTACATTTGAATTATAGGAGGCGTTGGCTTTCAACCCAGAATTAGACTGGTCGAAGTTCCTCTTTGAGTTTAGCGTAAAATGGCCAAAACTGCCCTTGGCTGCTAGAACAGTCGCCACAAAAAAGCGAAAATGCTTTTAAATTGCTATTGTTTTCACCAATCTTACTTCTTTACTCCTTTATTTGTAAACGTAAGCAAAATTTGCACAGAAAGGTTTTTCTGAAGAAAAAGTAACCATTTATAAACTGAATACCCAATCTGAAAGATTATACCCACATTTTCAGTGTGAATTTACAGGTTTTACTTAGATAGGGATTTTGCCTCGATAATGGCTCGATTTCAGGGCGCAAAAATCTAACTAGACTTTCAAGAATTTATAAATCTGGCATCATTAACCTCTGCTAAGTGGCGCTGATATTGGGGCGAATTTGAACTTCAGTCCCAATTCTAGTGAGCGCACTTTTACTCACCAGGACATGAGAAGAACAAATTGCCCAAAGTAATCTACGAGGAGTTATACTAAGTTTTCAAACTCTTCTTAACTGTTAAACATGTATGACTTCTGAGCGTCTTTCTCGTGCGAGTGCAGTGTTCGATCCATCGACCGGCTGAAACTTCAAACTAATTCATTTATACTATATGGGTAGAACCCTTGAGTAGGGAACCCCAACATAATATTCAATTCAATACAAGCGCTGGCATCTCATCTTTGAAGGGAAAAGTGCCCTTATTGTGACATTGTTTAAAAAACGAGAGGAAGCTTAGTCGAAAGTGTGATGCCGCCTAAACGTTTTTATAGCTTGCTGGAAATGTCTACTCATAACTGCTCAACCGGTTTATGGTATTCTGGATACACGCCTTCAGCACGAGGCTGGGCAGACGCTGAACTTCATAGCACTCATGAGACGTCACGCGGTTCTTGTACAGGCTAGAGACCGGTTTCCTCCGGAATTGAAGACTTTTCGAAGATAAAGCAGGAAAGAGATACATTGATTCATTATACAGTGTAAAATATATGACAATTTTAACTTGCCCATGCCTAAGAAATATTAGCCAACACGACTATTGTTTACGATCGTTTAATTAAGTTCGGTTGGTTTTCTCAAATATTTCGAGATGAAAGGCTTTATTGAACCAATGTTAGGAAAATCTCTAAGGTAGCGTTAGAATCATTTAGAGAAGCACGACATTAAGAGCTGACTTAATTCGATTCGTGATTTACAAAAAATACTCAGTAGTTATATTATTAGCCATTCAGAGGTAATGATTTTTTTTAGTTACGTTTAAAGTATTAGAAATTAGAAATAGTACAATGAGTTAAATTAGGAATGGAAATGCAACTTAGACAACCAACGCAACGAACTAATTACCAAATTTCACAATACGCTTGCCAATTGTAACACTCTTATGAACAATTTACTCTCTAACTTGATCGAGGAGAAATGAACCTGGTGGAGAATAGAATGATACGAACTGGAAATTTAAAAACTCAACTTCTTTACGGACTCATGCAAAATTTATCAACAACAGTTGATAATTCATTGAAATAAATGCTGATGCAAGGTTATGAGATATCAGAGCTGAACCACAGTTCCAGAACCTCATTCTGAGTCGATTGTCTACCTGGAAAACGCCACGCAAAACCAGAGGCATGGCGGGTAACCCACGGTGACGTCATTTGGTTGAGTCAAGGATGTACTTCGCAAGAGTTTTGATGACAAAATGCCTATGTTCGGCAGCATCATACCTGTGTTCTGGGAATAGCAAGCATGAGTTGCCTTAGCATTTGACATATAGAACGTGCAGTATCGTCATGAAAATCCGAATGTGAAACACAGCTGGACTAAACTGTCCAAACTACTATGCCTCATTTCATGGAATTCGTAATCGTTCAGGGATTAGATCCTTTCAATAAACTATTTTATGTAGAAAAAGATCAGTTTAAGTGTTGATAACTGAAACATCAATAAATGAAAACTTAACTTACAATATCGAAAAGGTATAGATGTATCAAAGTTTCGAACACAGATATTTAATGTAGATTCTGATTACTTAGTTAACATTAGTAATTGCAATGGATCGCCCGTTTCTTACAGTGCGTGAAGTGTAAATTACACGGTAAACAAGTTTTACGTGTGTAGAAAAAGAACATAAATAGGTAAAAATAGTCATAAACGTAGTTATTCTAATGTCCCCATGGTACAGAATAATATTGAAATACACGACACGGTCTCCCGCCGCAGCTGAATGTATATTTGGTATTTTTTTCTTAGGCCTCAAAAATAGAAATATAGAAATAAAGAACTATAGAAATAGAATTATAGAGTTATATAAATGCTTTATCTTTTAAGCCTGAAATAATGACGCATTTCTATAACAAAGGTGAATATTAAGACAACTTTTTGGCAAGATGCCTAACTGCAAACTTGAGTACGAAACGATACGATGAAGTTACAAAACGTAATTACAATGACGGGTCGCGTTACTTTTGAATGAAAATAGAACTACACCTCATGTAATAAGAACATGAACGAAAATTTCTGGATTGAGTGATAGAGAACAATGACGATATGCAAATGGTGCGTGCGAGTGCCACTGAACGTCACCATTTGAACATTTGTAAGAAACCCAAGCTATGGTGCTTCACTACCCTGCAGCGAGCTTTTCAGTGACCTGATCACTATACAACAATAGGGAAACGAGATCACGTGAAGCGTAAGTAGGTGCATGAGCTCAATCACCTCAGAGAATCCAACTCACAGACTTCACTGCAATGACTTGCAGGAGTCACTGACGTGCTACATACGCACTCCATCCCCCACGGGTCATTGGAGAACAGGATTCTTCTTCGCATGCAGCAGCAATGCTTTCTCGACAGGGGTTGACACGGTTTGGTGGTAATCTACTGTTTCAATGCGAAGCAAAGGATACGCATGCTGTCTTTTTTCGCCAAATATTCATTAGTTCAACTTTGAAAGAAATGCTCCAACTCAGTCGATTGTGGAAGAACACAAAAATGATCGATTACTCAAAAATTGTTGTGTTCAAATGGTTATATGAAATACAACAATGAGGTACATTTCCAAGACCTGTTGGCTTGTGAGGAACGGGTAAATTCGTTATGCGTTTATTGCTAACATTTTACCTGCACAGTATGTTGATGTGGTATGTGATTATGTGTTTTACTCCACAATAACACTTAATGGTACTGTTTCTACATCGTATTCCGCAAACACAGAGACAAACGTAAACAAAGAAAGATTTATAAGCAGCTACACGTGGAAATCAAGGGAGCGTTAGAGTACTTCGTACTTGTACGCAAAACGAATTGATAGACCCATCTCATGTCTTTTAAATTTGGACCTCTCAAAGCACTATCAAAATTCAGTATTGCAGGAAACAGTATTTTCTTTAGCTCAAGATTTAGAATTCTGGACGTAGAATTGGAATTAATAAGCAATATTATTAAAAAAAACGAAAGCTCATCCTGACAACCTCACAGCACAGTGAGTGAAAACAATCGCGGTTGGCTACGACTGTAATCAACATATTGTTAACAAATGCAATTATAAAAATCGAAAATAAAAACATCAAATATTGATGCTAGATTAACTGTAAAGGTAAAATTAGCTCCTGCAGGTGTGCATGAACCCTGTGGTGATGGCCATAATTACATGTGCATATGGTGCGTGCGGGCGCCACTGAACATTATACTTGTGTCTGCACTCTCTTTACTTTTTTCCACGATACAATAGTCAAAAATGGAAGACACTCGAAAAGCTTCGTAATATAGTTAGGTGTGTCAGCAACACTGTCTGCGTTTTGCTACTCACCACATATATTACGTAGAGGCTGGAAACCTTTATCCAGGAATGCAATCCACCACAGAAAAAACTAGCACGAGAAGGACAAGGACGGAGACGGCAGAGTTTACCTCGAGTGAGGCCTGGCGAATGTATGACGGCTAATGTTATCGGAACGTTCCTCTAAATTGAATTGAACAAACAAGGTTGCCGGCTAAAATAGGATATCAACCACAGCTAGAAAGCGACATAGAAAAACAGCCTAACGCTAGAAGTGAAGCATTGCGAGAAAAGAGCTGTAAAAAGAATACAGAATTAACCCACGACCATTTCGACAGACGGATGGCAGATTTGAGGCTACCAGATGTTAAAAGGGAAAGATAAAAATGAAGAGGACGCTGATATAGAGAGAGTCATTATGATGGAACGAAGGTAAAAACATCACAAGGTAGCACCGAAGTGAGAGCATTTATGAAAAGACGACCAACTTGAAGTATAAGGCAGCGCAAAAATGCAACTTCACTTGCGTAGAAATTAATGATTTCTTGAACGTAGTTCAGGATTGGTTGTGTGTTGTGCATTTCAACGTTTTCTACAGCTATTATTTGATCTCGATTCTCGAACTTCAAGTTAATGTGGTCTGGACATTATTCTTCTTCCTAAAAACGTGTGACTTTATTTTCTTGCCATCGTAGTGAAAGTAATTCAAATTACTTGGATACTTACCAGACTAACAGTAAAAATACCCCTTTCAATGTAACATGTTGGGTTTCTCTTATATTTAGGTTTCATTAAACTTCGAGAGACAATTGTATCAAAATTTTATAATTTTTTGATGGCACTGGAGTGAAGGCTTACTCACACCCCAGGCCAGGTGTGCTATTGAGCTTAGAGCTCTAACCTCAATTAGTTAAATAAATCTGAATTTTAGCTCGCACATCAACATTTTTTCCTTAAAACTGTCATAAACAGCGGCAACAATGCGAAAATAGCTCAGAAAAGCGCTTCTGACCGCCACTTCTCCAAGAAAGCCTGCAGGGAACATCTGTCACGAGAGCCATCGTACGTGATCCTTCGACCCACATTGCAGAATGTGGCGGCAACCGCAAGCTGTACTTCAGCACCCGCAACATCCTTTCTTTTTAGCTATCATTATGACTAGAGAAAGTATTTGAGAGGGGATAAGTGTCATGAAGCATGCGATAAGCCTGCTATGAAATGCTTCACCAAGCTCAAAGTTGAAACGTAAATGAAAATTCTTGAATTTTTAATGCCCAATTCTTGAATCCTTCCAACGAAATTAACTGTGGAGTTATTCTTACAATGAAATAACACCCTAACCAATCGTCAATTTGGCTTTTCTAAACTCATCAAAGAGCATCAGTACTTTTTCTTCGTCGGCGATCACCGAAGCCAAGAAGTTCGCCGCATTCCAGCGATCGCCACAGAACTGGATCAAAGTAGGCTGACAGCGGCCGTCTGGTTCAGTTTTTGTAACGAGCGCTGGTTGACCAGGTCCAAATCAAAAGAAGTAAAGCCATTCTGTTGCTAGCCCTGGAAGTCACTGTGTCAAATCGCCAAGGTTGCTGGCCAATATCGCGCTCTCACTTGAGTGTACCTCGGGTGAGCGAATAGTACCATGGAGTATTGAGAGAAACGGTGAAGTGAATAAACACGATGAATAATTATAGAAAAAGATTTCTGCCTTACGATTCTAGTTCAGCATCTGGGGAAAAAATATGTCATGTTGCTAACCTCAGTAAGAAATGAACAGTACTCTTAATAATTCGGTAGTTCAAAATACACTAGCAATGAAAACTCATGTCACATTGCTCTTTGTTATTCGAGTGTCTCTCTTCAGCGCAATCGCTAAAATTTTACGGAACGAATTGCAAACGAAAGAACAGATGATGTGCTGCTGAGAAACTATTAAGTGAAATGATTGTACACTGAAAATTGGGCAAGAATATTGTTAATTTTCTCCGCACATCGAAGAACTGGTGAAATATTTTTTCCAAAAATGTACGTGTCCAGCAACCATTTCGTTGAAGCAGATATTTTCCCTGCTTTTGTTATAAATATTTGAATTCATTGCAGTTACGTTAACAATCGCACATTAGGAAAGTTTTTTACGATTGGGAATTGAAGCCATTGCCAAGAGAGATAGAGGGCAATCCACCATATGCTTTGCCCTAGCTCATATGGCAACGCAACCATCCAGAAACAGAGCAGCCTGATTTTCTCGCTCGTTAGGAGCATACAGAAGACTTATGCAGAAGCAACTTAATTGAAAAGCATATAGACCTTCAAATGTCTTTTTTACAAACGTTCCACTACAAAGGATCGCTTTTGTATCCACACAGTAGTGTTCTGATCGAACAATGACAATTGTATTGAATTTTATAACAAAAAGAGAACAGAATTCATGAGCAAAGCTGAGAATTGAGCCTATTTCAGGCTGCCTAAGCTTACTAGAATATTTTCAAAGAAAGTTATTGCGATCTGATACTATTTTGATTATCCAATATTTACATGTTACACAGATACTTTTTTTCAATGAAGTTGATGCATTTCACTTTGTACGTTAGTTTTTCAAATGCCCTTCTACTAATATCGTTATGCAATGACAGTTACCCCTAGTCGAACCGTTACCCACATCAAACACCTGGGCCTGGTGGGGATATTTGCAGAGAGACTCGTTTTTATTAACGAAGAGAAACACCGGGCCAAGAATCGTACCGACTGTTCTCCAGGTAAAAGATGAGCGCTCTGAATCACTAAGTCGCGGTAACAATTCATTTTCAAATTGAACTCACTTATCAAATCATGAAATGTTTTGATTTTCGTTGCTGGAAATTTTCCACGTTTAAACAAATGACGTAATATACAACATACAAGTAATATATGTACTTTAAGACGTCAATAACGCCTATGTTGAGAAACACATTTTCTCTTTAAATAATTCTGAATTCAACAATAAAGCCAAAAGCGATTTCTTTGGATTTTTGATCATTCCATTTTTTCTTTCACTCATTTAAAATCCAAAATTTACCTTTTGAAAATAGCATTAGGTATATTATTTCTTCACTACTAAAGTTTTTCGAATTTTTATATGAACACAATATATTTATACATTTATTATGGTATCATGGATACCATTTAAATGAAATAAAAATCTGAAATCCGCTCGCTTATGCTTACAAGCCGAAAAATATTAGGGCAATGAAAATTGAATCTATTGTTCAAGAAAATTCAACTTTTGGCGAGGAAAACTACAGCAATTTCTTTCGAAAATTCATGGCTAATAGTAACTGATAATACATTTGTTCCTCGCTTGGTTTGTTGGTCTTCTCTCTGTCACGCTTTAAGGATACTTAATTACCGTATCTGTGATACGAGTTTCACCAGTGAAAAAATACAAGAGTCTTAATCATGGGTACTGTTGGGATGGATATATTTGTTTGTCATCCACTTCAGGAAGATTTATTTATGGAAAATTTCGAATCCCGTCATTTTTGAGAGGCCGTGTACACTCGAAACCAAATAATATGCCTAAAACTGTTGGTTGAGTCTGACACAATCGGGATCAGTGTTATTTAGTGTTTTAAGCCGATTTTCAATGGCACACTTTCCATTAACAAAGTAGCAATTTTTAAACCGCTATATACATCTAATACCTACAATTATATGTCGTTCACGTCCACAATAACTTGATAGAACACCGACTGTCTACGTCTGTTTCTGCACAGTTTTGCTGAATTCCGTAGGCTGTTCATCTGAGCGCCAGAACTGTAGATGGGAAGACGCTGTAGGTAGCGCCGCACAGCTCACTTCCACCGTTACTTGCCGCATCGTCCATTGCTCGCTCGTACCGTTGTCTGCTGCCTCTATATGTCCGGCAGGTCTGCTCTTCAGCGGTATCCAGCATACGTGAGCAGTGACATTCGAGAGCAAATCAGAAACATCGACAGCAATACTTGGATGATAGCTACTGAAAAGTAAATTGGAAGTTGGAAATGTGCAGGCGCGCCAAGGGACGAAACTCACTAGACTCTAGTAATTTTAGTAGCAAAAATCCTCTAGTCAATAGAGGTTCTTTGGTGTACTTATTTCCAAGCAAAAATTAGACAATTCATAAATATTCTGAAAAATAGGAATATCTTTACCCCCCCTTAATTACCGGTAAGATAAATTGTTTCTTATGCATTATCTTTAAGAGACCGCCGACATATGAAGGGCCAAAATGAGAGAACGAGGGCAACAAATAATGTAAAACAAAACTGAAAAGGAGACTTATATTAGGAGAACCATCTTAAGAGAAAGGAGAGAAAAAAATACCATCTCTCATTATAATTCTAGTAATATATGCATATTGCTAGAATTATACAGAAGAACATCATGGACTGCATTCTTACGCAGACGAATCGTAAATAAAAACACCAAGGTTGCCACTCTCGAAGTCAACATTGTTAAAATTATTTATTACTGTCGGATTTTAAAAGGTAAACGTTTCGAGCACCAGGCTATCATCAGTACAAATTTTCTGAAAAGAACAAAACCAAGATGAATAGAACAAAATGAACGTGAAATAAACACGGAATTAAAAAATACTACTACTAAAATCACGAGGAAACTATATACAAAGGGTGGGCACTATTAGCTTCATTGAGAGGTGGCTTAAGTTTAAAAATATATAAGGACTCTAAAATTCTTAAATCATGCTGATGGCTGGCTGAAGCCAACATGTTAAAATTACTGCACTGTACACTGATAATTACACTTTGCTCGGCACTAAGTTGCATTGTACAGCGGTAATTAAATTGACTCCCTTCTAAAATTTGCAATTTCAATTTTTTGCAATAACTGTGATTATACGTAGTGGGGTTTTATGGCACATTGACTGCTTATACCAACAGGTGGTTTTTGAGGAGATTTACATAAAGCAGGCGAACCACCAGTAGTCACAAACTGAATTTTTACATGTATGTGATGGAAATCAAATGAAGGCACTTCTCAATTAGTGTTTTGTTCACTATTATGATAAAGCATTAAATTGATTTTAATCTGAGTAAAATAATGTACTTCAGTTCATCACTTTCACATCCCCCAGAGTTGAAGTATTAACCGAAAAACTGTGGTCAAAACATTGCTTCACTTGAGGCTGCTTTTGATCCTTTTCATGCCTTTTCGTTCTAGGTATAACGATACACTATGTCCTGAAAGTTTGGCTGTCGTATTCGTCAGCAAAAATAAGCTAATTTTCCTTATATGGATGAATTATTCTTACATATCACATGTGTTGTTCGTGTGTGGTATACCCATATAAGTCCTAACTGATAGAATGTTCTTTCTTATCAGTTTGGGAGCCAGGGGCTCTTTGCTTAGATTAACAGACTGATATTACTCTTATGGTCTCAGCGGTGAACATTTATATCAGAAGCATGCAAGTGTTTTGTTTTTGACAGCACAACTCTGAATGTCTCACAGTTATCATTCGTGATGAATCGATCACCTTATTCATTAAGAATTCACAGAATCGTATTCAACTTCGAAGCAAATTATCGCATCAAAGCAAGAGCTTTGATTCTTGATTCTTTAAAAAAACTTATTCAAACACTAAAACCGAAAAACGATAAGTATTTGAAATAGTGTTTCAATAGTCTTTGAGAAATCTTAATTTTTATTATCAATGAAGATTTTTATCTCTTTAGTTATTTACGGATCTTCCGCTCTATGAATTTACACGATTACTGCACATTACTACATAACTAAACGATTGTTCAACAATCCAAATACCATGACATGAGTTGGTTAATTTTGGATGACTTTTTACAAAATTCTCGTTTATTCTTAGGATGTACATTTAAAAAAATTTTGTTTTTAATTTAGAATACTACCAGAGAAGATATTAAGCACCACATAAATAGGGTAAATAAACAAAATTTCATTAAAATATTAAAAACGAAAGACCTCAGTACCAATCCTAAAAAAGCTCATTTTCATAACGCGGTTGTAGTTGATATGGAAATGTTGGCGCGCGCGTAGGCGAGAAAGCTTTGTGCCATTTTCAGAAGCGGACCAATTGCGCCGACAGAAGCTTGGGCGAACATTCTGGCTTAAATTCCTTCTTATGGCCTGAAGTTAGGATAGCTCGATGAGTCATGGAAGTCCAGGCAATCGTGGAGGTATCACTGCTACACTCATCGCCTTTAGGGAACATGGTTTCTTCGGCATCGTCAAAATTGGGCAAACCTACAGCCACCTGAGAAGGTGAGAAGGAGGCAGAGGTACAAAGAAGGACACGAAAAGAGACATCAAGGACTTTTTTCTAACAATTTCTGCTCATTTTTTATGAAGGTTTTTTGAGACGGATAAATTAAATCGCTTGGAAAAGGGTTAATTATAAGAGCTCAATTTAGAAGTGAGTTATTCAGAGCAGAAGTAATTTCTGCAAGATGAAATGCTAACCAATAAATGATAGCAAGAATGATATAAATAATGTATAGATTTGCATAATCCAGTAAGCGGTTAAAAAATGATACATCGTTATTATCATACGTACACTGCCGTGTCTGCCCCGCTTTTAGTATTAAATAAGTAAAGGTTGCACTTCTTATGATTTCATCGGTGAAAACTCGTAGACGCTATTGTAAAAGTCTGCTTACGATATTTAGATATGTTGCATTTGGCTGAGTATTTTCAAACACTGCATAAATCAGCACAGGAGCAGTTCACCTTCCAAATAGCCATCTGGTCAACTGGCAGTAGGTAGGAACAAAATTGATAGTCATGTTAGAATGATTTTAAGTAGGACAAATTAAGTTTGTCAAGTTAAAATAGGACAACCGTGAACCTTCCACGGTTATTAATCCCTGGTAAAATCTGTGAATTTCTTTACCCACTGTTATAAATCAAGAAACAAATGTTATGTTTCCTACAGTTCAGGTCTAAAGGTTTAACACCCGTACCCGTAGTGTTAAACTGGATACTTTCAACAATTATATATTTATAAATTACCCATTCCAAAGCGCGATATCTTATTTGTAACAGAGAACGAATCCAACGTAACCGACTCTGAACGTCAGCATATTTAGAGGGCAAACTTAGTGCAACAATGAATGGCCAATAACGAGACAATGAAATCCACAAGTTAATAATACCTGCAAGTTTGTTGGTTGAGTTGACATCCTTTCGAACTTGATGATTCTAGTGCATGAACTCCCTTGGATTGCAAGCAGTTCACCGTCCAATAAACTTCAAATTTTGAGAGGTTGGCAAAGAAAACTGTTTAGAATCTGAGCAACACCATAAGTACATATACGTATTTACATCTATAAGTATATGTGTATACATTTCCTGATCATGCACTGTGTCATGGTACACAAGCATTAGAATCTATACCTTGATGAAACACGTAAGTAAACTTCCGGAGAGAAGTTTTGTCAGTCGGCTGCGTCATTCTAACTTGATGTTCAAGAGTTCTGTTTACTGTACACATTGAGTCTGTCATACTCTGCCCTTGATGAAGCCGGTCACCGCGATAACGACGTAAGATGCGAGAGCATTTAAGATATGAACCAGAGATTGGACCTGACAATCCCTCTAGCGAAGACAGTAAAACTCGTGAATAAATAAATCAATAAAATTGAAACATTTTCGCTTAGTAAGATTATTATGAGTTCAATGAATTAATTCCATTCAAATTTACATGTGAAAGTAAAGCAAATGATAACAGAGCCTTGATGATCATAATTTATCTTTCATAACATTGTTCTAACAGATTTTTTATGATTAAAAAAATAAATCACCTCTGAGCGCGGTCGTAGTGTAAAAAATAGAAAGGTCGTTTTTCCTCAATAGGATGTTTTCACTCAATGGCAGTCATATATGACCAATAAATTCAATTTCACCTGATGATCGTTAACAAACGAATTTCTACTATTTTACTCATTAGCAATACATAAATTTCATTCATATAGTTAACTGCAAACAAGATATGAAAAGTAGTAGAAAATTGTGCACCGTTTAAGGAATGAATACTTGTTTTTATTCTGCAAGAAAATCTCCGCATCAAACTATGAGAGAAGACTGAACAGGAATCAATCTGACATTTACATTCCAGAACGATTTCAAAAATTTAACGACACGGAACCTAACGAAACCCAGGAGACAAGGAAAAAATTTCAGAAGAAATCCACATTAGGTGCCGAGGTGAGACTGGAGAGCCGTAAGGTGAGCCAGGCACGTTGACCCCTGCGCATCTGGAGACAATAAGCCACACGAAAGAAGGTACAACCTCCACA
>JACJUY010001724.1:61648-77750 GCA_014220935.1 Platorchestia sp. MABIK | reverse complement strand
TGAACTCCCTCTCACATGGAGCCCTGCCTGAAGACAAGTCTACTGCCAGCAGTGCTGACACTACGGCTGGATTCGTCGCGCATTAGCATTAGGCACAGATGCTCGTTAGCAATATGGCACTACTAGACTTTTGAGCTCTGATCCAGGAAATTAAAACTGACTGGCACAGAACACACACGTACAATGCTCCATATGAGCACGCGGTACTGGAGATCGTCAACCAAGCCCGAGCAAACATTTACCAACAAAATTTAGCGTAGTTCTCTCAGGAGCTCACGAACTTGCGAATGTAAGTCAAAAAAAGTGAGGTGACAAATTTTACATAAGAGCGTGAGTAAGCTGTCTTTATCTTATAATTTTGTGTGAATTGTGCTTGTCGTTATCGGTGAGCACTTGCAGTCATGGACATTCTATCCTTGAAGACAATGATTTTTAGCGAGAAAAAATGTGTTTTTGTGTTTTTCGATCCACGTGTACTAAATCAAGGTTCGTTGAGTTCAAGTGAATGATCTGATAACCAGCTTAAATTTACTTGTGTCCAATAAATAATCAATGAATAAATAATTCAGCCGTAGTTAGAACGAAAGTCTTTAATGCAGAAGCATTGAAAAAGTCTAATACAAATGCCATCAGTTAAGAAATCAATTAAGCCAGTACTACATAAACCAATTTCGACGTTGATAACTATCTAACGTTTGACTGGACGTACTTACATGCTTTCCGGTTTCCAAATACCACCACGAGTTAATGACAAACACGTTAATGGCTGTATCAACACTAGGATCCCGTAAGACATACCAGATATAGAACAAATTAAGTGGAATGTAGTCATAGAATACAGATCAACTATAAATCAGAATAAGCTCTTCAGAACATCATATCTACATTTATCATTCACTTCTCGGTCAATTTCTCTGTATTTCTCGCACAAGTTATTATTCTTAAGTTAGTGTTGAAACTTATAATGTACGTGTTAGGCAGTAATCTGAAGATCAAGGACTCCTAAGATCTTTTAATCCATTTCTGATTTATAACAGGTCACTCGTAACTGAATTTTAATCTAATTTCAACGTGGGTGCTATAGAAATGCACAGTATACGCAATGCTTTTGCGTGTGGAATCAAGTAGAGAATCAGATAAATTCTGCTTATCTTGTGCACTGATTGACATTCTAATCACTTCCGCAAGGCTCCTGAAAAGTTAAAGTTTAATGATTAAATATTCCAGTCGTAAATTGAAACAACGTAAATCGAATTGAAATGGCAATCAAGATAATGCCGCTGCAAAAGCATAATTGCATTCTCAGGACGTGTTATTAAATGTCGAATTAAGCCGTTAAATTTTGAAGAAATTATCACATAAGGTAGTGTACTACGACCTTATGCTCTACGATTTTCCAGGGCATGGACAACTACATATTAGAAAGTGCTTGTAACTAGATGAAGCTGTACATGTCGAATGTGAGCGCCAAGCGAAAAAGACATGTCTGGTGCCAGAAAAATACTTCGTTCTCCTCCACGGACTCTCTCCTCAACTTCAAAGGAACCTCAAATTCTGTGGATTCTCATTCCGATTTCGATGTCAATTTCAAGATGAATTTCGTTGGAGAAAACATAATGGCATGGAATTTTAAGTTTGCACGTGACCATGACATAAAAATTAGGCCCACACAATAGTAACGTAAAAAATATTATATATGGTACATGTATACAAAGTATTAATTTAATGGATTATATTCTCGAAAACTAAGTTCATTTTCAATGGGCTGTAGCTAAACCCAATTTTCTTAGCTATTTCTGGTACTCGCCTAGCTTTAGCAACACCCACTGCTCTCATTTCCCTTTCTAGCCGCGATAACTGTAAGTAGCAGGTTAGTGGAGAGATGCTCTAATATTGTGAGGGAGAAATATTATTCATCGCTGAAATGCAAGATTTCTTTAATTAATAGAAGAGATAAAATTATCATCAATACACGAATGAGCATGCATAAAAATTTGTAATAATATTTGGAATTTGGAATATTTTTACTTTTTTGAAGCCGCGCACCGTCAGTGCCTCTCCCGCAAAGGAGACGGTAAAAAATAGAGCGCACAGTTATACAGGCAAAAGGTGAAAGAAAGTGAGAAGACGGGATAAGAAAGCGTGGGGACAAATGTATGCTCATTTGAACAGTTATATTACGCCTTTATTGAGTAAGGGACGTGCGAGTAATTTCCCTCGCTGTAGTACGAGAAACTGTGATAAACAGAGCGAAACCAACAAGCGAGGAAGGATTAGTTATTCCAGGTCCGATCATAGCAAGGAATAGAAGTACACAGAGAACATGGTTTCATGCATACTCGGCCAATGCCCAGAGTTTTCTGCTATTATCTAGCATTCATGGCTTCTGGTCTGTCATCCAGGCTTCACCCCTCGAGAAATGGTATCTGTTTCTGCGTCGCAGCGGGGGGTAAACCACCGAGATCTGCACAGTTTTGGTCAGTAGCTGTAAAAGCATACAGAAATATACAAACATATTTGAGCATTTTGGCCAATGATTTATTCATTTCGTATTTCAGTTCATGCTATTGACTGGATTTGCTTAGGAGTCCCTCTCTCCCCACTATAGAAGGTAGAAGGTTGAAACATTATTCGTTTGACCATTGAATAATAACCAAGAGCGTGGACTAAAAACTAGGCAAAATCATGGGAGAAGATGGATAGATGGGAGGGGAAAGAGGGGAGCATGAGTAACCCGAACAGCTGTTGGAAGAGAGTGAGTGACTCATGCATGACCTACCGTGCATGCAGCTGAGCATCTCTCCCCGTATCTGATCAGAGTACAGCTGCAGATACTCGCCCTCTCAATGTCAGCCATCGTGCTGCCTGCCGTTCTATATCACCTCTCAGAAAGACCTAACTTCTGCACCTATTGGTATACCCAGAACTACTTAAATTAGCACGTGGAAAAGAGATTAAGTTCTTCATCTTTAGTTGGTAATTTTCGCGCTTGTCCTGGACAAAAAAATGAATGTAAATGAAATTATCATGACCTAAATTTTCATTTTTCTTGCTCAAATGAATTATAAATTTTTTTGAAGACTCATAGTAAATATTGCGTTTGTGTTACTGCTAAGGTATACAACATAACAAAACATGACAAAGTTACGATGCATGAAGTTTTTCTTCCATACCACACATTTTAAAATAATTCATGTAAAGTCAATATTTCTTATCCTAAAGACTCATTAAGAACTATCACCAACGAGTGACTCAATAATTTCTTCTAAAATCGGATATTGGTTAGCAACAAATAAAACCAGAAATAAAAAAAATAAAACAAGGAAATCAACAGTCGAATTTACATTTTTTAAATTTCTCTCATCTATATCATTACCGGCCAAGCCAATAAATGTCCAAGGAGTTGAGGTGACATTTTGTGTCGTACTTTCAAATGAATTTGTCAAAATTTTAAAAATAACACTTCACGGAAGCTACACATATTTGCTCTTATCATTCATTTTAAGAGCAATGCTACATTACTTTTCATTGTATATTACACTAAAATTTCATTTAGCGGTAATGTTCAAGCTTCTTTCCAATCGCAGTGTCAAAGCCACTATTGCTAAGCACTGAAGTTGTCAACAACACGCACAGTTAATGCTGCGATTTAAGGGTCGTAACATATTGCTGGTGATTAAACAGGAAGATGTAAATTTCCTCTGCTGGATAAGCTTTTGCATCAGCTATCAATGCTCAAGGTAAACCATATGCACTACATAAAAAGACAATAAACTTGACTTATAATATGCACTGCATTTATGTTTAAAAACTTTTTATGATGGTCAGCACCATGATGTGGCTCGATTTGAAGTGGAGTTTTACAGCCGCAGAAGGGAAGAAAGTTTACAAATCAGGTTCGACAGTGCAGAAAAAATGGCAGTGTATGAGGGGAATACGATGATATTTGTCGCATAGGTTGTTTACGAGTCCACTTTTTCGGTAAGTTAAGCTAAACGTTAGTAATTCAAAGTTACAAATAGCCTAAGCTCATTAGTGACATTGACATCATTACACACGTGGGAGATCCGAATAAATTAACTTCAGTCAGCAGCAGGTGCTGCCCTGACGTAAGATAGGCAGCTTTCATACTCACTTTTATCTGTTTTTTCAACCTTAAATTGATTACGAATATTCCTTGCACTTCCAGTATTCGCAACGTATTGTAGCGGGCTGATGAGAGAATTGAAATTGGCAGTTTTCATTCAGGCTCCAATTGCCAGGCATGCTGGTGTGCAGCAGCTGCAGCAGCACCTCTGCTTTGCTCCTTGGACATGGTCACTGCTGCGATCTTTTCGCCGTATTTAGCGAAAGCAACCTGCCCTATACTGCATATAATGTCTACAGCAACAGTGGCTAACTGATGAGTAGAAGCATTTTAGCATGAGAAACATAACCTATACTCATCGCGCAATGTAACACTAGCTACTAATATTAGACACATTTAGCGATCGTTACGTAATAACATTCAAAGCGCATGTGCGAGTATACAGCTGGTGTAACTTCTATATAACACAAATTGCAACCAATGTACTGTAAATAGTAACATGGAACCTATAATCGAAGTTTGTATTAGTTATAGATAATTCACGAGTATGTTTAAAACGCTCAGCTACAGTAACCTACCCACAATAAACTCATACAAGCATATTAACTACATAATTATATTCAAACTATTCACTGAGAGTAGTTTAGGTACATTTAATGAATTTATCACCATCGCCTACGTAAGGATCTTCAACGCGTATGGCTACAACAGGCCAAAATCTCTTATCCATGCATTGAGCAAATACTACTATCTATATTAGTAGCAATGTGCCAATGTACAACGCAGTACTCTACGAAAAATCGCGCCTTAAAAAGCATGAGGTCTGCTGACGGTGCCGGAAGTGCAGTGCCTGCCTGCATTTCCGCGCTCCGCCGCTTCCTCGTACGGCATGCGTCTCCAGCTGCACAGCACGGCCTTTGTATCGTTTATTTCCCTACCATAAACACCGGAGGGTTTGTTATCGTTTGTGCTCACGTCATGGTGACCACAGGTACACAAAGGAATTGGGTAACTAGAATGACGTATTTATCGGTCCCGAGGTGAAGAATTGTTGAAGCCTTTGCAGTAGAAAAAAGGGGTTACTAGTGCTTCAGTAGCAGAGAAATTAGAATTGTCGAAATCTTCAATGTTCCATTAGGGGCAACGTTTCAAACGAAGCGTGAAATTAGATGAAGGTAGCAAAACATCTCATGAACTTATAAACATCTGTTGTGCAAGCGGGGATTATTCGGTAACGAGTGGTTGTCTACAGAATGCTGCCAAATTGATCCCTTGGATCCCCTTTGGTTAGGTTTGATTATGGTCAGTAGATAACGCAATACAAATCCCAGTTTAAACACTGCAAAAATTTATGACTAAGTACAGACTCAAACACAAAAATTAAATTCCAGATACTGACAGTTAAGTCCATTGCTTCATTTTAAAGCTTTTGTTCAATAGGATGATTGTTTTTATTTTTTCCAAAGAAATATGACGGTTACGTTAAAACTATCACTTTTCTTGCTACTAGTAGTATCAAACTGTTTCCTTTACAAATGATGTATTAATATGAGCGAGCACTATTGATTTCTGTCTGATCTTTATTGATGACATACAAGTGTGTTTTTAATAACCTCATCCGTGTCAATATCTTCAAGTTACCCAAATTTGACCTTTTTTTCTCTTCAGCTAACAACTAAAAAAGCATGAGCTCATGATGATGAGTGGTCTCCGATTGATTCCTTGGAGGCGCAAAGCTCCCACTTGACTCGTCGCGACGCTGCGGCACAATTAAGTAGGTCTCCCCCTCTCATGCACGATGATGTTATCAGTTCAGATCGCCCTATTTACCTCTTTTGGGGGCCCTCGCTGGTGCCCGTCGTCGGGCACCGCAGTGAAAGTGGCTGCAAGTCACATCCACCACTCTTCGCAGACACGCCACGCCTTCAATTTCGTGCATAAGAAGCTGTTCGTTTGCGCCAATTCCACGACTGAACAGCGCCACTTTCTACGTGAAAGAGACAACTTACTTCATCATAAAAACAGCAGCTAATTAACTAACACGATTAAAGAGTGCAAGTAACCATACACCACTTTGCAAAACTAATCTCAATTTTTGCGTCAAAAGTTGTTCATGAGCACCCCAACTTAACCTCCAAAAATCCTCATTGCGTCGTGCAATAATGGTAGCTTGTGTCTCCTTTCTTGAAAACGCATTGTTCATTTTCGTGGCAGCTAAACAGTTCAGCCGTACTGCCAGCTTGTGGCGAACTGTTTTCCAAATTATCAACAGAAAAGGATTATAACATTAGATTAAAGTTTGCTTGCAATAAACCATAAATATTTAGCGAAAAAAGTTGTCAGGGAAGACATGATTCCATGATCACTTTCATAGGCATTGATCGCAAAATGTCAATTGCTGGGGAGGTTTTCTCCTACACTCTGAGTAGCCTAATAAGCTTCAAAGTAAATGAGGGATCAAAGAGCCTCGCTGCCTCGCCAAAACAGTAAAAAGGGCTAAACCAAATAAAAATTTGTATAATTGGAAAATTTAAATTGTCGGGAGTAAAATTCAGCTGGACCTACGTCGCCTGTAAGAAAGATAATTTAAATCCTTTTAAGAAATTGAATTCAATAAAAAAAATCTTTAGACACGAAATGAGAAGATGCACGATGCAAAATGAAAACAACAGCAGGAGGAACCACGTTCCTAAAAATGTATAAAACGCACGCTCATGAGCAGACTTTCAGGTGAGTCAAAACTGCAGGTGTCCACAAAACAAGATGTGCACCTGCTCACTGCGGAGCTTTAAACTTTAACGTCATTTTCTTTCCACTAGAGCCAGGGTCTCACCGAGTTCACCGCGGTGCTAATGTGTAAAAAACGTGTAAACGCACGCCCACTATTCGGTAAATGTCGGACAGATATGCTCCGCGGCATCTGTTGGCGCAGAGGCTGCCCATCGTGTGAACATGAAAAAGTATTATGAATATTGCAACTTCATGTAGTTTTTATACATACGTTGACAATTTCTAGCTCAAATCAATGTAAATTTCCTACCCATCCATAATTGTCAGCACAGCTGGAACCAAAAATTCTAGCTAAGTGTGAATCACAATGCCCAGCTCAGCTGGAATCATTATGTCCAGCTCAGCAAGAGCCATCATCCCAACAATCTGGAACCATAAGCCCAGCTCAGCTGGAGCTATAATGCCCAGCTGAGGAGCTGGAATATTCACGCCCGGTTCAACAGGAGCCATCATCCCAATTCCCAACACTCTGGAACCATAATACCCAGCTCAGCTGGAAAGTGAGAGTCTCGAGCTGTGATGCTGGTCGAGAAAGTGAGTCATCCCTCTCTTGCTTCCGCAGTTGCATGGAAATCGATCAGACGCTGAGAAGGCCTCGGACGTTTGGGCTTCAAGAAGCGGTCTTATCTTTTAGGATGGGCTGACTTCGCATGTTAACGATGTTCTGAACTCATAGGAGTCAGGTTGAGAAATCAAAACCATGTTTAATTCACGTTCTATATTTTTTGGACTTACGATTACGTACAATATGTTTGTTCAGTAACGCTTGTAAATTTCTACTCTGAATTTCTACTGAATATTCCGTTTTAATGCACCAAATAACAAAACTGGGTGGAAAATATACAGACTAACAAGAGACCAAAACAGTTCATCCCGCCTAACGATGAGCCCAACAAAATGCCACACCTCACAATTCTGAAAGTTCTTTTCGCAGAACAGGCAGACCTTCTACGCACAAATTTCCCATACTCATTTCACGCAAAAGTGCGTCCCTAGTCGCAGGCTGTCCAGCGTGGATGACTCAGCGGTAATCTTGGTCTAAGACCCCCGAGTGGTGCGGGAATCCATCGATCGTTCAGGACTCCAGAAAACTCCGCGCCAGTCACACACACAGGCCACACATGGACGCAAATAAGGTTCGCGAAAAAACTTCTGAAAACGAATCTAGGACCGTTGCTGTTTCATTTATTAAAGTGTTGAAAAGAACTCGTACCGTTGGTCCAGAAAAGTCCGAGCCAGTCATGCGAACGGGCACTGTTGGATGCAGATAAGGTTCTCGAAAGAACTTTTAGAAACAAAGTGAGGATCATTGCTGTCTCATTTATCAAACTGTGGAAAATAACTCCTACTGTTGGTGTCTCATTGTCTAAGATGGCAGAATTATTAAACCCAAGAGAAGTCCTTACGTGGACATCAAAGAAGTTTATGCTGGTTTATGGGATCCTGTTTCTGATCCAAAGCTGAAGACAGATTTATATATAGCCTCTTTCGAAGACCTTGCAATGCATAAAAAACTAATCGCACCTTGCCAGAGATCACCAAGCTAAACACATGTCCAAACAGAAAATTTCAAACTTAAAAGCTGACTTTGGAAGCACCATTGGCCGTCTATAACTTTCTCCCTGCCTGCCGTCGTGGTGTAAACAATGTACAGTATCAGCTGCCTGCCTTCGTGGTGTCCATATATGTTGTAACAGCTGCCTGCCTTCTCAGTGTCCTTAATGTGCTGTAACAGCTGCCTGCCTTCGCGGTGTCCATAATGTGTTGTAACAGCTGGCTGCCTTCGTGGTGTCAATAATGTGCTGTAACAGCTGCCTTCGCGGTGTCCAAAATGTGTTATAACAGCTGCCTTCGCGGTGTCCTTAATGTGCTGTAACAGCTGGCTGCCTTCTCGGTGTCCTTAATGTGCTGTAACAGCTGCCTGCCTTCTCGGTGTCCTTAATGTGCAGTAACAGCTGGCTGCCTTCATGGTGTCCTTAATGTGCTGTAACAGCTGGCTGCCTTCTTGGTGTCCTTAATGTGCTGTAACAGCTGCCTGCCTTCATGGTGTCCTTAATGTGCTGTAACAGCTGGCTGCCTTCGTGGTGTCCTTAATGTGCTGTAACAGCTGCCTGCCTTCGTGGTGTGTACGATGTTCAGCAACAGCTGCCTGCTCAATATATCCGTCGTCTCGTGTTGCTGAGAACATATTTGGTGTCCTAAGAAGAAGCGAAAGCGAGGAACAACTCTCAGAGGAAATGCGTAACTGAAGTTAGTCGCTTCGTGCATATGTGCTCTCTTATTGAGAGCTCGGGTGAAGGAATATTGGAGAGATTTTGATCTTGTGTACACCTACATACTAGAAATTGAAAATTAACTTGTGAGAGTGTATTAGTCTTTACTGCAATTTTTAACTCAAGAAGCGAAGTTGAAATGATTGAAACGACATTAGTAATTTCAAAGCTCCACAAATTTGGATTGGAATTGGGGTCCGGGTTTGTGAAACCCTAGTACATCCCAAATAGGAAAGACTGACGGTGTCACGAGACGTTTACTCCTTGTTAATTTGCATTAAGAGAATCTCAGACTGGAGGAATGGCACACCTCCAATGAACCGTTTTGATAGACTTATTTCAGTTAGATCGTCACTACAGCTTTGATGCGATTAAGTTTCTCATCTCCAAGTTTGTCCAGTAGGAAAAAAGATTGTTCTTTTCTCGACTGAAGAGAAGTGAGCAGGGTAAGACAGTGTTTTACATACACAGTTCGTAAAGTCTGTCAAATTGAAATTCGGCTAAACTTTCAAATGATTACTGTTATTTTCATGTTTCGTAACAAAGATGTATACTGCAGCCTCCGAAGGAGTTCCCTTTCTGCGGGAAGCGCTATACCTTCCATCGCTGGCTAAAGTACATTCGTACTTATACCTCATTCAGGGTATATAAAACTTCACTAACTCTCCATATGTTGAGAAAAGTAATGCCACAAGTTCAACACACATTCTCAAGTCAACATTTTGATACGCCCTGCTATCGATAGTACCATAGTGTGTTCATGGACATGTGTTCGAGTGAGAACAATAGGTCCCTCATGAAGGCAGACAGGATCTCTCTACAATATTGCACACTAAGTGCAGGTATTTCTATCCATTGCAGGTTCGCTAGCAGGAAATGCAGTGCGTTCCGAGTGGCAATTAAGCACAGTGCATCAAGTACATGAAGTATTCATGTGTAAAAACATCTTCCATGTGTGTTGTACACCTACAAGTGTTATCATGAAAACGAATAATATTTATTCAAAGATGTCTACCTGTAAGTAATATTGATGGAAATTAGAAATATTCATGCACAGTTAAAACTCATGCAACATTCACATGCAGTTGTTCATCATAGTAGTATTCACGCTCACAAAAAGCATTAATGTATAGTTGTACACTCAAGCAGAATTTCTGCTCATGAATAGCATTCATGTGCAAAAATACACTGCCAAGTAGTATTCCTGAATGCAGAGAGCAATGATGCCACGAATAAAAGCAGCGTCACAGCCAGCTAAGCACACATGGCGGGTACACCACAATGGCTGGCCCATGTCCCTCACAACAACAGCTCTCTCTGTGTTCTACCTACTGGTCAATTACTCCCTGCAGTTATAGAGTTCTAATGCCTCATCAATGCTGTTTGGCCCAAATAGCATCACTGTAACGTACTATCCATTCGTAATTATCTTATGTGATTTCCTAGCTGGGCTATAATTCGTGATTTACCTTTGAACGGCATGCAGTGCCATACTTTTAATCGTGCTGCCTGTTGGAGTACATCAAATGCAGTTTCGTGACACATAGCAGCGTACTTGGCACACTTCGTTCTAGCAATCAGCTCATTGATATCTATATATTAGTCTTTTATGTAGCTTAAATGGATAGGAAGCAGGGGGAACATAATACTTGAGTACAAGTCCAGCGACTACTAAAGTGCGGACGTGTCTAGCCTTTGCCATGCAGTCTAGCCAACTGAGAGTTAACTTTCTAACGTTGACCAGCATTCAACTTCAATTTTTAGCTTACATTCTAATACTGACCATCTCTAAAAAATATATTCCTTATAAAGTTAATTTTTGAGCTTCTAACGCACGCAATACAAAAGATAAGCTGTATTTTAAAAAATGGATAAATGCGTACTGTGAAGATAAGGACTTGAATTTGAAAGTGTTACCATACGATGGAGACAGTAAGCTACGTGCTATATATTAAAAGAATAATCGTTTTGTGAAGTATCATTAAATTTAGCGTATGTATTTTGCCGTAATTATACATTGACCGTTTTCAATCGTAATATTGTAACATTATTTAAACACAACAAACATCTTGAAAATGTATTTATTTCTGCCACATTGTTAAAATACGAGCCTATTTGTTTGTACTTCTATCATTATCTTCCCCTGACTTAGTTGTAGAGCGACAATGCTTCGTTTATCTCCATATGAGATGAGTTCGGCATCAGCCCATTTATTCCATCCAATAGGAAGATAAAATGCTCATCACAATGCACGTTTTTATGGTCACTCCACTGTTTTCAGTCTTTTTTGATTAATCCTACGCTGGGTGGTTAGAACCTTTGTGTTGCTGAAATTTCGGAGATTGGAATGCGGCAAGTTCCGCATAGTTGACTGTGCATGACGTCAGCTTTCCATGAGAGCTGCAGCAAGACTGGTTGACAAACATTGTACGGGTTGTGCGGTTTTAAAGTCAACTTCAGCAGCGCGACTTAAGCGCAGCTCGGAAACATTGCTGCCTATTTTCCAGCAGCTAGCTACTGTTCAAAAGAGTATGGTACGAAGTCTACGCAGTACACGAGATCGCATAAGCGGATAAATTTTGAGGTACTTTTTTTGCAGGATTTAGGCGTGAAGGACAAGATGAAGGTCCCGTTTTACAGGCAGGATTTCCCCCGATTAATACGTCTAATGATGAAGGAAATTTGTTGATCGGTATTGATCTTACTCCATATCCTTTTATATAATCCTTTTTATTTGGAAACTACCAAAAATATAATTGACACAATTGCTTCTTTGGGTCATTTTGAAAGTTTTGTGCGCAGGGGAAAATTTCTATAGGATCATCTTCAATGCAATTAAAAACCTGATATTGCTTTTTTTTTGTGGTGCCGTATTTTAATGAATATAGAAAACTGTTGAGACATTAATTTCTACGATGTTATAAAATAGTTCCTACTGCCCCCGTCACACGGAGACCAAATGGTAACGTTTCGTTATAATAATCTACAGTCAGCGGTACCACTCGGTCTGTCCAGGGCCATGAAACAATCAGATTTCAGCCTTCGTTTGTGACCAGTAACAAAAAAAAGCCCCGAGAAGAGACCTTATTTCAAGTGACTTGGCTTCCTTAGTCCGTGCACGGAACATTTATTATATTGAAATAATTTACAGTTTCTGCTCATGAGACGAAAGTACGAGATTCTAAGCGAAATTCTGACCTATTCCAACACTTAATCCCACCCACTCTCACTTAAATTTTGCATCTCTTTCATTTTTGCACCCATTATTCCAATCGTTGCATGCCCCGTATCTGTGATACACGCCATGAAAACAGCAGCATCGATAAAACAACACGAGAAGCAGTCTGCATGCCATTGATAGATCCGTAAACAAATCGATCGGCCTTGCTGATGAGAAGTGCCGCTGTTAAAGTGACGGTCTTTTTTGGGTCGGAGCTTCGCTCTACCGTCACCTGTGAAGGCCAGGCTGCTGTCGGTTGTCAACTTGTCTCGTGATCTATTATTTGTGTCTAGTTCGACAAGGCGATAGTTTTGATCTGTGCTTTTTAACCTTGTTAAATATCTCGAATTAGACGGTCCACTAAATTTTGTTAACTTCAAAATAATTAACTATACTCGCAAATAATGTATTAATAGAGAACTTAGAGTTATCAATAAGCGTGTAAAAATAGATTGGCACGAAAATCAAAGCTATGGCGATTTGAAGGCCGATCCCGCAGAAAATTGTGAACTGCGTGGGAAATTTGCATCAACAGGAACATCTTTTATTTCGAAGGAATTCCTGTTTTGGCTGACATTTTCTGACTGATATGAATACTACGAGAGATATTTCTCTCTATCTTGTCGGATTGCAGGAAAAATCCGGACTACTTTGTACTTTGAGTGTGTAAAATGTTTTACGTAAGGTTCCTTGCAAGGAAACTCCTCACGAAATTGAGAGAAAACTACGGAAAATCAGAACTAATCGTGTTGCATTTTATACTGAAGCCCATCACTAAAAATAACAATTGTTCACACTTCCGAAGATGAAAACCACAAAACAGTAAAATTTTAGGACGCAAAATTCACTGTAAAACGTAGGCTGTTCATGATAAACACACTGTAAAGTACATAAACTGACGCAGTGTGACCGAGTTTAAGTGAATGAGTATCATTGATGCTATAGAGCTACGATATTACTGTGGTTAATATTATTGTATTTTATTGTGCTATTAATATCGTGATACTATTGGGGCTAATAGTTGTTGGCGGCCGTGCGAGTATGAACGCTCCTGGTAATGAATATACTGTCAAGCAAGGATGAAAAATTTGCTAATAACGAAATCTGGGATGAAATTGTCACGTAAATCCTTTGAGTGCACGATCTTTTGAGCTTTCCTATTCCTTTGAAGCAAATGAAGAATGTACTTAATCTTTATTACTTGTGTCATAAAATCAATTATGAAAATATTTGACATAAAATCAAATAAATAAAATTGCAATAAAATTATGGGTCATTCAATCTGTACAGCATTCATCCTGAATTCAGAACAAAAAAGCTCGAAAAATAATAACCATGTTTTACAATGTTACACTGAATAATCCTCACAGAATTTATGGTAAAAGAATCGCTAACAGAAATAGCCCACTAGAGAAATATTGCCAGCGAAAATCATGAACTGTTATAAAATAGAAGTGTAAATCGAAAGCACCCTCACTGTAGAATGTACGGAACGGCTTTCTAACGAAATAGGGCGCAATAGATCACATACTTCGCGCCTGATTTGAAACATCAAGCAACGCATCTGTAAATAATCTTAATGTTCAGTTGATGGAGTAAAACTAAAAGCGTACCAACTGAATTTAATTTGAAAAATCAAACTAAATAAGCTTAATTGCTTTCAGTTGAAAATAAAAAATAAACTCAAGAAAAATCAATAAAATTTAATTAAATGAGTCATTCCAACTGCGTCCCAATGGAATAAAGTTAAATAAGTCAGAGAAATTAACTGATAAGCAGCCATGATACTTTGTTGAAAAGATAAAACTTTGAATAACTTCATTTTAGTATTTTCCTATATGTTAACTACTTACTTTTTAATTCATTCACATTCTATAATCACTAATCCATATTTTCTCTCGCCTCCTATTTTTGATGTTTTGTTTAAAACAAATCATAGGAATACCAAGAAAAGAAGTTTCTAAAAAAGTCCCACTCTCCATGGCACCAGATCGGAGAGACACAATACGAGTATACGTACACACACACACACAGTCACGGTGGGGTCTGCCCTTATTTTAGGAGTACACTCTAGAGCAGTGGTTCCCAACTTTTTTGTGAAGTCTAGAGTCTTGTGCAAGTCTGACATTAGAGGAGGTTTCTTAATTTCAGGACCTATACTGTACACTACACGAGATGAAATAGCGTAAAATATCATGCGTTGATCTGTGTAGGTATTTAGCTAGAGGACGTGGCATAGTTTCCAGACATGTACCGAAACTTTAACGAAATTAAATAGGATTAAATATCGTGTATAGATCAGAGGTCTGAGGAAAGTTGGAGTTTTCAAGGCCAACATTTAAAAAAAATATGTTAATTAATTCTATTTAGAACATAAAAAAGAGACATTGTCGTGAAATCGCAGCGTTAAATGGATATCTGAATTGACTCAGGTCGCATTGCAGGTGAAATCATTTATAAAACTTTGATCTGCATTACAACAAACATATGCTAAACTCGCAGTAATATATAGGATTTAACACTCAAAAGTAAGCACTCGTACAAATATTTTGCCATGCGCTGAGCGCTTTACTTAGATAACACACACAGCGATGTGTGTAATTGCGGCACAGACACGTGCGTGGCAAGTTACGCGTGCAGGTACGGCAAGAAGTCGATTTTCACGAACCCATCGGAAGTTGTTATAGTCTGAGGCGCATAAAGTCACGCCACACATCGATCATGTTTTGTCTGTGTGAGGGGAGCCATGAGGTAAAGGCTGTGTACACGAAGGCATATGGCTCAAACACAGCTGGGTTATGTAAAGGTATCTATATACTACATCGAACAGTTGTACATGTACATGCATAAGCAGACTTATTCGTATAGTACCTTGTGCAGTTGTCTGTAGTTGAATTATGACTGCGAGCAAACTCTTTACAAGAACATTGTTGATGTGAGGATAAGAATTCAGAGGAAGAAGTTATGAGCACCATCAAATTGGTTTTAAATTGCCTTAAAGTGGGAAATATACTGCTAATGCAGATGCTCGTTCAATTTAATTTGAGAAATTGTGCGCCCCCAAAGAGTGGTTTGATACGCGAGTAAAACATCTTCTGATGCCAAGAAAATAAGTTCTCAAATTATATTAGATGAGTTTAGTCTAAACTTTGATACATCGATGAACGACTATGAAAAACAAAAAAGCCTCGCTATAAAGCCTGTACAAATAAAATGTAGCACACGTGTCTCAAAGAAAGTGGTATAATTGTTAGTAGAAATTAAAGAGAAGTTCCAGTCAAATAGTTGGCGTGGTATGTTCGTAAAATAAGGTTTCTGGAATAGTACTGATTACCCGAAAGTGTACTATTTATCCCAGTATCATACTCTTTTTGACAATTTACTTCTTATTATTTCACACCCGAAATGAAAACACCGACCAACTGGATAGTTGATGCACCGTCAAAATTGAATGGGTTAAATTTCATCACATATCAGAGAATTGAGCATTGTACATTCAAGCTTAAATTTTTTGGATTAAAAAAGCATTGGCCACATTAAAAGTGGCAATTAGTGAACAAACGGAGAATCAAAGAGCACAAGCTCTGATTATACCGATGAATTTCTTGAAAAAAGTAACTATTTCGTGTACGGATAAGCTCTGTTAGAGCCAAATATTCAAATCTTTTTGAAATATTTACTTCATGGTACCAGTTCTGCACATATTTTTTCAATTTCACTTGCTATCCTGTA
>JACJUY010001724.1:39083-61295 GCA_014220935.1 Platorchestia sp. MABIK | reverse complement strand
TTCGCTTTTTACACGTTTGAAGCATACCGACTAAGATGTGGGGTACATGAACAGACAAATGTCAAGATGGATTCTAGACAACTGGTTTTGGCCTTGATCAAGACAGATCAGATCAAACCTAGTTTTTAATTGGTATGTCATTGAATATTTTTTTTTATGTTAAGCACTACTAAAGCACCGTTGTGAACACGTTCAGCATTGCATTAGATTGAATGTGATCTTTCAAGGTGCAAACATCAACTACCTTTAGGTTATTTATTATTTTATGATAGATAAGACTGATTCTAAATTACACGAGACTCTCTTTGTCTTGCGTGGGCAGGTTGTGAGTCAGGGCGTTGGTTGTGATTCTTACAAAACATACTTAGCCGTCTAGTTAACAGCCTTACTCGTCTCGGCATCAGAATACGAGGCTTTCACTCAAAACCGAACAAAATCAATAGGATCTGAGACAGTGTTGCTTTGAGATTTAGCTTAAGCAAACTTACATGAATTATAGAGGTATGAAATTTAGGGAAAAACATTTAAGTGAGAGAAGTAAACTAGAAATATTTGAGACATAAGACGTTGGGAAGTGATGGGATTGTTTGAGGCTCTCCTGCCACGAGACACGGGAGGGATTCAAGGGAATATTCTGGTGGACGGCCGCGTGCTCGACCACGCACCGTCGGCCACGCGTTCTGGGTTTGGCGCGCCGGCCGGCGTATCGATCTGGGACTCCCCTCACTCTCGCATGTCCCTCGCCCCGCCCTCCTGGCTCCTTCCCTCATGCGTCTGTCCCTCATTTCTGTCTGAACGCAACCAGCGCAATTATTGTGCAGTTCGCGAAACAGCTCGCAGTTGAGAAAGTATTCTTCGCGTCCATGTAGTCGTCCATTCACCTGGAATTAATAAGCCTCCACTGAAAGTAACTCATAGGTTGAAATTTTCAACGAGGTATTAAAGTTTCATGCTCAAATGATTCTTTTTGTACCGATTGAATTAACAAATTTTGGTGGGAAATAAAACGATGCCAGAGCAAAAAATTGTTTTTTGGATACAAGGTGCGTAAATTTTTCCATTATATTTTAAGCTTTCGCTAATCAGTTTATTAACTTAGATTAGTTCTGCGTCACAGATTCTCAAACTTCTTATTGGCACTTTGGGATTTCAAATTAGGAATGCTTCCAAAGAGAAGCTACGAGAAAAATTGCAAGTATCATAAACTTCTTCTTTATTTACACTCAAACTTTATTTTGAGTAAAAAGTACAAGTGATCTTCATGGCATGATCTTCATTGCTTGTAACTTAGTCTTAAGTGAAAAAAATAATTTCAGCTTAATGATCTCTCCGAAATCTTATTTATAAGCAAAGAATTACTATAAATATATTTATAATTGCGTTGCATTATAATTTCTAGCACAAAGCTACAACCAAAGATAGTTCTAATAAACGTGATGTAATCCCTTGAGACAATTAAACATCTACATAATTTTGATACGAGTTTATAGGCTTCAAGAAAGTTTTGCTCATGTATACTTTCGATGCCATATATGATACAAGCCCTTTCCCAAGAATGCATCTGAGTATCCATGTTTCCTTTGATATGCAAAATGGTCTGGATTAAAAACACTGGGTATGATTATTTAAGAAACATCCACGATTTATGTGAGGACTAGGACTACGCTATTCAGTTCTAGTCTAAAGTTAGAGATGGTTGATTTATTTTCATGTGTTGAGTGAATTTTTGTTCAAGTGAGCCATACACCAGATTTTAACAGTCGAGAAATCTCCTGAATTCAAAAGATTTATCTTTTCTCATCGAGTAAATTTTTAGCTAAGCGTTCCTCCTCCTAAATATTGAATTTAATGCTTCTACGCGCATCAAATTCTTCAGTCTTAAACATTTAAGCTGTTTTTAACGTTTTATTAGCCCTCCGATGTATATTTTCTGACTCAAAATTAACATTTTCAGTATATAACCATCCTAACTGCCACTATTTCGTTCCATTTCCGCTACCGTGAAGTGCTCTAACTCTCATTTATTCTTCTCAAACCCACTTTTCTTCCCGTTATACCTATCCTGGCTACCACTTTTCTGTCCTTGCCATTTCTCGCTTTCCCTCACGCTTTCTAAGCCTTAGTAAGCACGCTTATCCTCCTTAAATCCATCTCTCTCTCCCTACATAGGTATCCTGGCTTCCCTCGTTGCACGTCTCCACACCCGGCCCCCAACACAAGCTTCTAGAATTCCTCATCAAGCCAGTCCCTCTTTTCCTCGGCTGCATGAGTCACGAGGGGCGTGTGGTAGGTTGAGGGAACTTTCGAGGGCTGCCACGCTTCTTGGTTATCACCAAAAATTGAATTACCTTCGCTAGTCAATGAATTTCGAAACTCTAAAATTGATTAAGAACTGCAAGCCAGGACAATTCAAAAAATGTCATGCCTGTTCTTGTTTAATTAAACGTAGTTAAACTGTGATATGTATATCTATGTACATTGAAATAAATTCTGAGCCAAAAGCATATATATAAGATTCTTATCATTAGCGCAAAAACATGTCCTTGAGAAGTGAAACAAATCATTGTCCACACATACCGAATTCACAAATGAAAAAAAAACACTAACCGCACACGCAATACACGGTGAAGACATAGTGTGCGAAGGGATTTCTTTCATTGCATTGAACTCGAGTTATAGTCTTATGAATAACGGGGCTCAGCATCCTTTTCAAACAGAGGCAAACCAAATGTAAGTATACACCATCGAATTCAAAGGCTTTGAATGATCCATACATCCTGTCACTGGCCAAGGCTTGGTACGGGATGGCGCTTGAGAACGCCTTGTTATTCACTAATGAAAACTCTGAAAAATAGGTAGAATTGTTTCTTATCATTCTTTTCTGAGTATCGTTCGCGAAAAGCACGGTGGTGGTGCAGTATTTAAGACGAATGCACAGTACTTTTCTTCAGAGGCTTAAATTTCCTATACATTCAAATCAGATTTTGAAATAGCTTGAATAGGGGATTCTTTTGACTAGATTAACTTCCTCAAGCACGTGATAATTGGAAAAAATTTCTGATCCTCCCAGGACTACGTAAGTACTTCTGGATAATTACTTCTACGTAAGTACTCCACGTAAGTACTTCAGTGTAGAATACTTCTTTCCACATAGAATAACAGCCCGTAAAGATATAATAAGCTTGAAATAACATTCTTTATCGCAGACAAAAAAACGTTAACAAAGGTTTCAACATATTTTTAATCAAGAATATTTCAAACATCGAATTCCGCAAGTAATCGTTCATCATCTAACCCATCAGGAATGTAAATTACTAAGTTTGGTGCACGTTAATTTGCATTCCTTCTGCCGTCTTAGTTGTATCAATATTATGCATACAGAAGAGACAGGATCGTTTGTTGTTGATAGTATTTCCTCAGATGGAGCGGGATATCCACTGTTTGTACAGCAGCTGTGTGGACTCACTAGGACATCCTCTAAGAAGAGATGTGGGACAAAGAAAGGATGCTCTTATCGGCTAAGACTGTTGTTTCCGAGGCACTTGCCACGGCTGAACATAAATTTTATCTTCGTCCATAAGAAATAGTGCTTTTAAAGCCGATGATTTTCAATTCTCAGAAGAATTTAGCGAAATAGAATAAAATTAAAGTAAGAGAAGGACTAGGCAAGACTTACTATGTTTTTCTAATTTCTAATATAGATGTTTCACTCTTTCGAAAAAATAAGATGTTCGGCAGATCGTGCACAGTTAAAAAACTAACTTGTGAAACGAAAGTCAACCTTATTCAAAGCTATAATTGGTAAAGTCTTTTTTCTAACGCTATTTCCTGTTAACTTACTGTGTAGATCAAAAACAATATTTCCACCCAAACAGTACAATAATCTCTATTGAATTTTGTAATGAGACGATTCGAAGCTGTAAGTTATATTTTCACAGCCCCACATCCAGATGAAATAATGAGCAAAGCAAAATCGTCACATTTGGCCTGTATTATCTGATGTTACTACCACTGATTGAACTTCTCGTAAATCCGAAAGAGGGAGATGAACAGGGGAGTTGGAGCATCGTTCCTTGCACAGAACGGCACTATGCAGGTATTTTTGCTGTTGTCTCATATCCTAGTGTTAGGTGTGAAAATGTATGACAAGTTTAGCCATATCCTGGAAATTGCCCTGTACCTAATCGACATCAATTGGCTACTGACTTCAATTGGTAGCTTAAATGAAGGAATAAGGTAGTTAAAAGCTGTGGGCTACTTCTTCTGTACCAATATCAGTCCAAAAGCATTAGATTTATGGTCTCTTTCCCAATTCTGAACTCCATGCACGTTTGTAATTACTACTCGTGAACTTGAACTTGTCTCCTGCTGCAAAAATGAAATCGATCATTCAAAAATATAAACAGTTCTCCACTAGTTCTAAGGTTTCAGCCTGAAAGCAGAGTTTTAAACACAACAATTTGACAATGTTAATGTAGGTCATAGTATTCATTCAGAAACTCAATGGTTCTAGTCATATTCGAGATGTCAGTGAGCCTAATTTGGAAAGATGATAGCAAGAACACAAATATCTCTGAAGGTAATGACAAACATTAATCAGTAAACTTGAAAGTTCCTGAGAACAGTGTAGAGTTTAGGCAGACTGTGTTAGCAATTAAGGGAGGTATAATTAATAGAGCAGCATGCGAAGTCGGCGCAGGAGACAAAAACGCTGTTCACTTGAAGGCACACAGATGCTTGGGGTAGCTTCCTCAAAAAACAGACATATGATCCCCCAACATGCGTCAAGGTCTTTAGGGGAGCTCAGCAAGCGACAGCCTTTCCTGCCAACTTTTAAGAAAAATAATAAGAATTTCGGTCTCCAAATGAACAACAGATCTCCGAAAGTAACCGAGCTTAGGTCCGATGTAGAACCACAGTAGAAGTGCTGTTTAGAAAGTAAAAGGTACGAGTACCACTCACTACAGTGGGCCAGGGACTCGTGACAGATAACAGCTGGAGCACCACCACTTTGGTGCGGAAGAGGCACTGACGAAAGAGATGAGATTTATGACTTTATTTCCAAACAAGCCCTAACTTTTATAGTTTTATCGAGCAATACTTCATGTTTCAGTGAGTATTGAAATACTGAGCTACTTTGTTAATATTTTCTAAGATAATTCCCAGGGTGCGTAGTGCCATGTGGCCGAGGTGAGGGAGGACATTATGCAACAGTGTGGTGACGTCGATACCATCGCACCCCAGGAACACATGTTTACTTCGGCAGCAGTTCTTCCTGCATCCCATGGTGACTCACTCCGAAAGATGACCCGTCAAGTTGAAATGCGCGCTTAGGTCTCACGTACACGAAAAGTACGAGAGTATGAGAATGTAAAATTATTCACCATCAACACCAAACAATTTACTGAGCTTAGTACATCTCAAAACTTTATTGCAGTGTGTCGTAAGTACCATGGGAAACACCTCGCGAAAAAAATCTTCTTCATGTACGATAAAGTAATTTTTGAAGCCCAATTTAAAACTCCTAAAATTTATACCTCATTGCAGAAAACAAAACAGCGTAATATTGCAGATAGCGGACGGTGTGTGTATTCCATATCTTCATAACTAAAATTTTATTTTCATTTTAATACTGAGCACACAACGCATCAAAAGCGAGGCATGACTGGCAATAGGGATGCTTATGAATATAGTTTTATACGCATTGTGAGTGAGGAAGACTTAGAAATCCCAACACTTTATGGTGAAAAATGAAACAACAAAGGTTCAAGAGTTATTACTTGAGGATCCATTCAATTTACAAAAAAGCTAGCTGTTTTCTATAAATTATGACCATACAGTGGTTTATCAGGTATTCTGTATTCAGGATAAAAATCTGAACTTAGCCTGTTCGTCAGTTTATTACGCGAACTTGTATAATACTAATTAAGCAAGTGAAACTTGATGATGAGCAAGTGAAACTTTATACCAAAAGTTCTTAATGTAATGATGTAAAAAAACAAGACTTACGATTTGTGTTGCTGACAATAATACCACATTCTATGGATGAAATATGCGCCTAAGCAGTCAATTACCACTTTAAGATATATATTATTTATTTTCGGCCCCTCTGAAATTGTACCCACAGAGATATTGCAACCAATCAAATCTATCTCCATACACGTATGTTCTATGCTCACGACAGGAAAGTGTGAGCCATTAAGACACTATTTAAAATGCATATAAAGCACCCTCATACAGATGTTGTACCCATGTTCACCTACTGTACCCAGGGCACAATTTTTTGTCCCCACGCCAGGGCAGGACGCTTCTCACACAGAACAGCTCACAAGAGCGTCAGACGAGAGGAGGAGAGGGAGGCACACACATCGAGCGACCTTGACGCCGCCAGCTTTCTCTTCACGTCTCCGAACACCTGGACATTCTCTTATCTTACCTAATTCTGTACGTTATGTTTCCTCTGTAGTAAAGAGCTCTTATGCACCGGTTCATAACTAAATATGAACAATAGTACGGAGGTTTGTGGTGACTTCCAGTCCTGAATCGCTGTACTTCTGAACAGCTGAAAATGCTCATATGCTGTAGCCTACATTAGTTGCCGTAGCCTAGGGTCGACGGAAACCTTGCGTTTGCTACGTGGGCTTCTTGATATTATTCGCGAACGAAAATATTTGAAGCCTAATGTTTGCTCTCCAAGTGTTAGAGATTTTTTACCCGTGAAACTTTACTCAAAATGAATCCAACCAGCAAAATGAATCGATGAGATATTGGTTTAGGCGTTGAGTAAAAATGAATTTTTTATTTATTTTTATATTCGTCTTTTTTCTACGCAAGTTAATGATTTATCTAAAAATTTTACGTCATAAAATTCTTATGCTTCCTAGATTCATCATTTTAGGGAGTCAAGTGCTCGCCCTTAAAAGAAAATTGCAAATCACGGCATTCGTTTTCAGGCGAAAACATTCTGTCGAGGAGAGAGGCTGAAACATTAGCATTTCGACGTATACTTGTAAATTTATTTACTTAGTAATATATTTACTTCGCAGTCAATTATGAAAATAATTTGACTGGGAAGCGATTCTTAAATTTACTTTATTCCATTCGTCAAACCTATTCAGTACGGATATGCCATGTTTAATGCCATGATATTGCCATTTGGCGCCACAACCTTGCTCAGAGATAAAAAAAATCGAACAGAAAGAGTTATCCCGCAAAGGAGATGTTAGGTTTTAGAAATCAATAGAAGAATTAAAAGAATAAACATGTTGACGTCACTGAACACAACTAGAGCATTTGGTGACTCAGAAACAAAACCTAAAACGACTGTGCCCTGCTCAAACACATTTCAATCCTGTTCGGGACTACATTTCCATGTACGTCAGCTAAAGCAAAAATGTACGCAACGTGAATTTTGGTCGACATTTGTAATTAGCTTCTCTTCCTTTTTAGCGGCATCATATTTTTGTTGAGTTCCGTATGAGGCTCTGGCGGTCAGCTGTGTTACCTCTGTTCGTGTTATGGAGTCAATACACCTCTGCAATAGCCTAGGACTGGGGCACTCAACACAATGTGAGCTGCTAGTGCCGTATTAGGTCGCGTTCGATATTCTCGCCCGTGATTGGTCGAGAGAAGTGACCAACCTCCACAGTTCCTTCCTAAACGTAGCCTTATGCTGAGTGCACGGGGGCGAACCACGTGCTCGGGGCTGGAACTCGACAAATGTTTCTCGATTGTGACTAATTATGGGTCGTGGTTTACTTGCGAAGGGGCTGAACTCAAAGAGCAAACGTTATTAAAAATCCGTCTAATTCAGTATCGGGTTTTTGTATAGAAAAATACAAAATTTAACAGTCAGCTTTGCATACGCTTTTTGCAAAAATTTCCCATGCATTTTCGATTCACTATCCCGTGGTGAAGAATTTTATTTATAAAACATTAATACTTTGAACTTTATAATACACCATAGTTAGGTTTCACCTTTTTGAACTTCTTGTTCTACATAACCATTTTACAGTACAAAAAGTAATTTTCCTGGGCTCCAAGGAATCTACGCTCTAAAGTGAAGTGTTCAGAGATGAATAAGCGATGAATCAACTACGGGAATGAATAATAAGAAATTGAAAATTTACTATTTGTTACCTAACGATTTTCATCTTCTCATTGAATTAAACAAAGCTTTAGTTGAACGTAACCTCCAACAGAATAGTTTAAAATTGTGCCTCCCATAAAAAAATAAAACTAATGCTAACTAAATTGAGCGTGACACCTAATTAGAATTGGAAATGAAATTAGCAGATTATGATAAATTACCGCATAATATTCAGCGTCTCAGGAAGAAGAGTAATTTGACATTTTCAATCGTAATGATGAGAACGATTGTTTTTGTGACCTTCTCTAGATTCAAGTTGCCGAAAGACTGGATACGAAGAAAACTAATAAAATCGCCAACGCCCGGCAGTCCCAAGTTCACTTAAGAATTACTGATGGTTGCCTACACAGGCTCACCTGAAGAATTGGCTTCAAATCGTGCTGAACCTCGACGCCCGTGTTTCCAAATCTTCGTAAGGTTCAAACGTGCCGACACATTTATGACCGTACTCGATGTTTGGCGTGTATCGCAACTCGCAGCAGGTTACTTGCCTTTACATGGTTACTCGCCAATACTCCATCTCTAGAGCAGGTAGCTCGTATTCAGCAAATTGATTTGGTTGTTAGATAGTAATATAGCGTTAGTACACAGTGTTACTTAATTTTACAAATATAACGATAAAGGGAGCAATAATGGAATGTATGCAGTAGTTTGATACTGGTTCAGTACTCAACCATTCACTATGTATGCACAAACGTATAAGGCATAAAATAATTTTCCCAAGTATCAAATACATCAAAAGTTCGACTTGATCGCTCTACCTGATTTTTTCAAGCATAGAAATACCATTTTAAAGCCGAGATAATCTACCAAATTAATGAAGCCTCGGATAATAAAGTAGTACACCAAATTTTCTTCGTTTTCCCTCTTCTTACGATAACAATCAAGCCACTGATAAGCAACATATTAGACCACTTCCTTTTAAGGAAATGACGCACGGTATTGGTCGACGCTTCATATGATATCATAGCATGAGTGAGCATAGTCTAGAATATCTTCATTATCGTAGATTCTGATAGCGTTTAAGAAATCTTAGAATACTTTACTGAGACCCCAAGATCTCGAAGTTTATCTCAAATTAAAAGGTAAAAAATCGACTTTAAACAGCTAAATTCATGGCTTTGTAGCTCGTTTATCTACTAAATTTATTTAGATACCGAGTCGTAATTCCTCACTTTATGGAGATCAATGATAAAGAATGACGAGAGACTTAACAGGTTTATTGGAGTTGTACTCCACGAACTTCATTGTAAGCATTGAGTTATCACTCGAAATTCTATTATAAATTAACGTTACACTTCAATCTGAAAATGTACTGAGATTAAAAGAACGAGCTTGAGGGAATATCATAAGCCCTGATAATATCTAAATTCTAGAAAGTAAGCAAGCTGATGAGACCTACCTAAGTTACACATTTACTGAGATTGGTCAAATCAGCTCAAGCTCTCATAACTGTGGTACCAACATAATTTAAAATTATAAGCTAACAAATTTAATACTGCAAACACGTAAGCCAGATGTGAACAATAATGCTAATAATTCACCATTACAAATGCTAAAATTATACTGCTAGCACAAAATATTATATTCTCTCTTTAACGCCACGCCCAATTTGTGTGGAAGTATGGGCCAGATCGTAAGGCTGTGCGCACTACGTGTAACAAAACTTTCGACACGAGAAGCATGTGAGTATTATTTTGCGCAAAGACTTATAATGGCACAGTAGTGCGTTGATCAAAAATAATCATGCCTGGGTGAGATGGCAGCCAAAGCCAAGCATTATTTGCGCGTCAATTTCATGGTAAATATTCCACTGGACTCTACAAACACACTACCTTTGAGTGAGGTTTTTATCCATGGGCTGCGAGATGGCCAGCAGGTGAGTCACTCATATTCAAAAACCAGCAACCTGTGATGACGGCAGTCCGCATCACACCCCGATTGATAAAAACTTAAATAAGAACCAACTACTCTAGCTGGACAAAGCTGAACGCCTTTGTCCTCAGAGGGCGTACTTAGGAAGCAGGGTTGCCTTTTGGTGTTACATAGAGGATGTTGTAATTGGTTTCAACTCTATTGCCAGCTATTTTGCTCCGTTCACAAAAAGTTAACAATTCAAAGAGATAGTGGTTCTGCTCCGGCTGGTGGCCTGGATTGGTGTGGGATCCAACAGTTAGAAAACTCAGCTAGACACTGTCACTTGATTTCAACAATAAAATAATTGAAATTTAACCAATAAAAGTTTATCAAAAATGAAGAGAAATTCTTCCTGGGAAAGTGGGTTCAGTGAGTCACATTACTTTGACACAAAAAAATAGATCGATGTATTCCATAGTACATGGTTGATGGATGAGAAAACGGGATGGTTGAAATTTTTATTTTGAATCAGGCGACCATTGATTTTGGAAATTCCAAATGCATTTTTTACAATTCTGTCAATTTGACGACCGGACTTGAGACAATCCATACTCTGTTTCAAATGTTCAAAATATGAACGTTAACAACCCCATACTTAGTTTATCCCTTTAGAGACACAAAGTGACTGACTAAAATTTGAAAAAGTCTTCATACCCGAACATTGTGCAAATTTGTACTTACTCGTACTTCCCAGCACGCAAGTATTTTCAGAAATTGTTCATTTAAAGCCACGTCTCCCAGCAGTATTGATCGACTTACGTGCACGTTTCCTTAATGATATTAAAGGTATTAAATTAAATTGAAAATAGAGCAGGAAATTAGCGAAGCGTTCATTCATTCTTCGTAGTACTCCGTGCGTTCATTCTTATTTTGCTACGTGAGCGTAGATGTGACATGTAGTCAAAGTGTGAACTCATGTTTCTACCACATGTGTCATGTGCACTATTATTGAGATAGACATAGTTCTACTCCTAATTATGACTCTGACTGGGTATAGAATACGAGTGTGAAATGCTGAGAAAATCTCCGGTCACCTTTCTTTCTTGACATGTTTCGAGAGAACTTATCTAAAATACGATAGGAAACGCACTGCACACCGCATTATTAGAGGATCTGCCAAAAATACTACCATACACGATGAATGTAGAAGCAATGTTCTTCTTGCGCTTTTTCTGTTTATTCTACTTGGAATTCGTCCAAGTAAAATAAGTTTTCTGCGCAGTTTGTCGTATTATGTGTTTTTATTATAACTGTGCTATTTCTCTGTTTTTTTTCCGTAAAAGGGGTTCGGAAGAATGTGCCGAGCGATCATCACACTCCGGCGGCACGGATCACGTGAACGTTTTTGTTTGGGGAAAATTGCTGTGGAAGGTTTGTGAAGCTCGATTCAAATCAATCGCATCATTTAAACGAGCTCTGAAGCGAGCCCTCGAGAACGCCTGGGATGAAATCACATCAAAAATGGTCGTCTAAATCTTGAAAAATTTTCCGAAGCGACTTGACCTTGCATTGAGGAAGATGGCGGCCTTTTGGAATAATGTTAACCACATATTTTACGGAATTTTACGCGCTCTCTGCCGATTCAAAGATAAGTACAATTTGTGCATCCGTTGGAAATTAGACAATTTTTGGTGCGACAGTATTTTTTCTGGATGAACCCTGCATATGCGCACATGAACAATACAAAAATGTAGGTATAAAATAAAATTACTCGATTCATCGATTTAAGACTGTGAGTCGTTTGATTTGACGCCGAACTTGTGAAATACTTGTTAGTTTAGCTCCATACAGTAGCCCAAAAAGATGCCTGCGACACGCTGTCCACTACTGATGAAGCTTGAGGCTAAAGAAGATACCAAAGGTAAAATTTCTCTAGGCGAAATCACACCCAATAGGTAAATCTTCTCACAGTAAATTATCCAGAATATTTAAGTTCAAGTTTTAGTTCGCAGAAATGGAGTCAACCTGCCTATTCGAAGAATTTTAGATTTTTCTGCGATATTTCTAGCCTAAAATGGCTCACTATTTTTCATCTTGGGCTTAGTCTTTCAATTTTTCCCATTTTTGGGTACTAGGCAAATATTGTAATCTTAAAAAATGCAAATATTTAGTACGCAGTTGCATAACACAAAATTAAAATGAGCAAGGAAAAACTGATGCAGTGTACACAATTTTGCTGACAGTTGTTGTTACTATAATTATGAAAAAGAAATATCAGTTAGTCTTTTACATTAACTGGCTCGTTTTATACCATGTGAGTTACCAGAAAATTTCACGCTGCTTTAGCAATAAAATCAATGGAAATATTTTGTGGGTTGATGTCGAAACTATTAGCTGTGTAAATATCTATCATACAATTTCAGGGTGTTGCAATTACTCACAAGATTTGTATCAAGCCATCATCTTTGATGCATTCACGTTGCCCGTAGCTGTTTCAAAAGCTCTATCCACGCTAGGCAAGCGCGAACAAGAATTTCCGCCGACCCGCCCAGACCTACTCGACGTCCACGTGGCGGACGAGAAAAAGTCGGCTGCGTGAGTCAGATTCACGCCCAGGCTACGGCGGTGCAGGCTGCCTAACCCGGCAACATCGCCTTGCATGGCAACTTTAACGCTTTCCAGCTTTCCAGCCCGATGGTGCTTCTTGATCACGAGTTAAAGCTCGAGTTTGGAATATTTGTTCTTTTAATGATACCTGATAAGTTAATCACATTTCATTTTGTAGCGGTCAGAAAATGCAGGCAAGGAAGAAAGTCAATAGTGTTATTGATAATAAAATTGCTGCATTATCGGTTCTCGGCCAATAACTGACGCGTACTATTTTCAATAAAAATTTTGCGCTTCAAGTTTTCGTGTAGGATTGAAAAACGCATTACCTAACGAGAAAATCCTGCAAAGTTTTTCAATTACATTCAGTATCAACTTCATTATAATGTCTTAACTAGAGCACGCTTTTAGACCAAGCACTAACAAAATTGGCTTTAAATATTTTTTCCAGTTGCAGGGTTTTTACAAAGCTGATTATTTTTTAAATGTTTAGATTAATTCATCCTTCGTAGAAGCAGCATTGATGTGAGGTTAGTTTCACTAATTTCAGCACGCTTGGGAACTACATAACATAATTGTCATAATTATCATTGAATGCTTCAAAATAAATACTAAAAATAAAGAATGTCTCACTTTTTCTAGAAGAACATCTTACGATGGACACCAGTGGAATTATTGGATACGTTTTTTGACAAAAATAAAAAAAATATGAGGCATTAGATTTTTATTGCCAGCTGGATTGTCCTGTATCAGACCGACGTAATATAAACTCGTATGAAATTGACGTTTGTGAACAAATTGAGCCAAAATTTAAGATCTGCACCGCCTTTGGCTTTAAAATACGGAACTTGTGGGCAAAAAGATTTCATAAGAGCCAAAATTGTAAAAACTATCGCACTGATGATTGTTAATTATTGGCCGTATGATCCACCGTATATTTCAAAATAAAAGTAACATTCCGGATGCCCGGATACCAGCAATCATCGAGTCTTAGCAATGCCTCCTATATCTTCGATATTAGATTCATTGGTTTGATCATTTCTGCACACTGTAAGAGAGAGTTCAATAAAGCAGATGGTTCACTGCCTCGGCATGGCGTGACGCACGCATATACGTCATGGCTTTGACTCCACTCTTAGAGTTTAGTCGTTTTTTCCTTACATCTATATTACCACGTCGTAAATCAGGGTTTATCACAAGTTCATGATTAAGCTAGACTTCAAAATGTATTCTGATAAAGAATGTTAATTTTCCCTTTTTTTAAGAAATAATACGCTAGCCAATATATAACATGTTTAGACCAATTAGGTCACCATCTACACACAATCGTATTAAAAGCAAATTGTTCACAATTATATGCTGATAAAAGTTTGTCCAAACATATTGCAAAAAAATGAATGCAATGTACATTGGTCAAAGTTTTTTAGGATAAATAAACAGCAGAAAAAGTTTAAAAATAGCTGCTATCAGTAATCAATATGTAGTGGTATCGGATGATCGCAAATTTCATTGCTTTTATTCTGACGGTTGAGGCCCCGAAATATGTTCGTAACCACTACTTTTGGAATCAGTAGTAAAACTCGGGTGAAATACTCATGTCTAGGAACATTCTGATTCCCTTGTGAACTAAGTATGGGAACGTAATTCAAAAAGAAAACATTTAATTTCAAAAATGTTTAGAAATTAGCTTCAACCCAATTATGTTGAAAAACAAGTTAAAGCACATGATATGTCATAGCTTTCATCCAATTCGGGAAGCAAAGCAAGCACCGCATTTGTACACGGCATATTGAATGATGTAGAAAATTAAACTTATATCTTGGTAGTATAAAGGGGTCTATATGTGAGTATGTCCTCCAATACATACGTGTTAGAGAAATCTCTTAGTTAAAAGCTATAGGTATATCAGAAGCAAAGAAAATGTTTTCAAGAATCATCACAGAGGAAGTCTCAAAAAAGAAACTCAATGAACCCTTTGATCACTTTTTGCAAGCCGCATTGCGGTCGGCATCCAACAGGACGACTACTCCCCCCTCCAGAGCTCCTCGCCTTTAGAGTCAGTCCCCCACGAAACCCCTGAGCGACGATCTCCCACCGTTGCAACGTTTGCCCTTATATGGTAGTGTTAACTCAAGGCTATGCGCGCCAAATGTCGCCAGAGAGGATAACTTTACCTGCTCACCATAAATTATTATTACAGTGAATATCTAAGATTATTTCTCACTAGGCTTGGGTTACTATGAATTAGTTATAAATGTGATTTTGCAAATGGATTCTACAATACTTTTCTTGTAATTTCTTGATACATGAGATATATTCTGTTTTCAAGGAACATTTGGCACTAACATTCTGCTCTTCCAATGCATGTCCAGCTCAGGAAATTCTCTCGACACGACCATCCCTCTCTAAAAAAATGACGCCTTTTACAAAGAATTTTCGGGACGCTAAAGTTTACTTGTACTCAAAAGGACATAAAAAATTACGTTCTAGAAAGAATTCGTACATACTGGCCAATATAAAATTAATTCAAGCGACCAATGACGTTTTGTACAGCGAACGTAGTAATGTCTCAGATGGGTGTGTAAATGGAAACGAGTCATTTAAATTCAGTATAGCGTTTCACGAATTGCTGAAGGAGCTCAACTTTAAATAATTAATAGCAGCTGATGCTGAAGTTTACGTTAGGAGCTAAGAGAAATTAGGATAAAGTTTCGTGGACAAGATTTTCTGTCATGAGTACGGCGTTGAACGTGGGTTGATTTTAAAGTCGATGCAGTGCAACAATCTATCACACCTTAGAGACGCCGAATTTATCTTGCTCACTTAAATACCTCATTTCTTATTCTACTTTAAAAGTAACTGCAACAAAAATAAGATCAATGTTTCGGAAACTTCTATTCTTCCACTTGGTATTTTATAACATTCAACGATACAAAAGTTAAAATTTTGAAATCAAGTGCAAATTCCAAAATTATGAAGTACAATCAAAATTACTTCGATGGTCTAGGATGTCGTATATCCAATAAACGATGTGAAGCAGTCCGTTAGCCGATAAACCGAACATGGACAACTGAGCTCCGAGCAGTTGGTATTTGTCAAACTTTTTTTGCAGATGCAGTGATAAAGATTAGCTCGAATACACCGAAATGCAGCTTAATCATTTTTTTAAGCACGGAGTGTATTAAGAATTGCTGTGGGATTGGGCGTTTAATCGTTGATGAATATATTGTCCAACTTTTAGCTATCCATAGGGAAATCTTGTGGGAATAACTGCAATTATTTAACAATTTGATTTCTTTTTTGAGATGGCAATATCATAGAGCGGGCGCTGTTAACATCAAAATGAAGTAAAAAGAGGTGAACGAATTCTCTTGTCATCTAGTTTTTTATCTGTTTACCTATAACGCTTAATTAAAGACGGTTAGTGATTGAATTATGTATACAGTTTTAGAGTGTTTAGGATAGAAACAAACGTTCTTTATTCCTTCGCTTGGTGTAGGTAGAAAAACAGCATTGAACCAGGGTTAAGAACAGGAAAGTAGTTAAATTAACGTACTTTTTTAGCTAATTTTGCTTGAATAATGAATTTCAAATTACAGATACGCAACAAACTTGACGTGGTATACTAAAACTTCCAGGAAAGAATGTTATAATATTTAGTGGTTCACACTCCTCAAAACTTTCGTGAGACAAAAAAAGCTATTGATCAGAACTGCGAAAGATATTTATAGATTCCCGTCTTTTCATGTACGTTTTCAGAAATTGAACCTAGAAACAATGACGAAGACACGCTAAGTAATTTTTGGTGGAATAGAAGTATCGCTATCAAAACTTTGATTTTTCAATACACATTTGTTTCCTGGAATATTTTGGTTGTTCTTATATCAAGCTTTGATTTTTCGATACACATTTGTTTCCTGGAATATTTTGGTTGTTCTTACATCAAGCTTTGATTTTCCAATACACATTTGTTTCCTGGAATATTTTGGTTGTTCTTACATCAAGCTTCGATTTTACAATACACATTCGTTTCCTGGAATATTGAAGGACATATTCAGTATCAAAGTACTTAGCCACATAACTGGCAAAGAAATAGTCAAGTTCCACATTAGGTTTGTAGTCCCTGGTTACGTCTAAAGTGTAAGAATGCGTAACACGGGACTCGTCGCTAATAAGTAAACCGCTACCTAAATTTTATCCTCCTCCAGAGTAATCAAGAGACTCCGCTCAATGGTACATTATTAGATGAAAAAAGGAATTATTCAATTTTCAGGAAATGTTACTCAGCGTTCTTGAGCGTCTGTGCTTATCAGAAGTTACGTTTTGTATCGATTGTCTAGCAGGAAAAAATCAGAGGGCTATCTACAGTATTAACGATAAATTTGTCTACAGAGAAATTTCTCAACTTTCACATGCATGTAATGTCTGCCGTTAAAGTTTATAAATAAAAAGTCTACCGTTAAAGCTTAATTAGCATAGCTGATAATAACATGTTGTTCATGAAAGCAACCTAAAGATCGTCGCTGAAATAAGTTAGTCTAGGACCGTCACAGAACTGTGACCCATAATATTCGTGCCACATCGAATGAGAATAACACAAAACTTGAGAAAAAGGAAGCCCCAGATCTCTCAAAGCTTTACTCCTCTCACAATAAGCCTACTTTGCACACTTCTCCTTCAGCTCCTATTTTGTGCGCAGAAAATTTTCCTAAGGGAGAAAATGTTTGTTCTGAACAGCTGGTGTGGATCGCTCGCGTTTCCAGTAAGAAAACATGCGTAAACATGGAGAACCAATTGACACTGGAGTGGGTGCTTTAACCCTGATTCTTACATTCTTCTAGGTATTCTTAGTGGACTAGCTCCTAAAGAATACTCGAAATAGCAAAAAGAGAATTAGAAATAACTAGCGGAACAGACGGCAAGAGCGATAAAATATTTGCAAAATCTAGTACGCGTGTCTCGTTGCATCGTATTTCATTACCACTTTCGTTCTACAGCGTTTGCTGATCGACAGAAAGATGGCGTTCCGTAAACTTTCTCTGTATCGATCGCACACAGGGGAAAAGAGTGCGCAAATACGTCGCAAAACAGTTTTATTGCTTGCTTGGGCTTAATAGATTTCCTACAGTACGCTATGAAACTCTTACACCTCTCGTCATTTCAACGCCCGTCAATGTTACTTCCGATAGCAGAATTGACGTTGAGTTTATAGTTGACGTTTTTTCTACAAAATATAACAGTGATTTTAAAATAGGATTCGGCTGGGACAACTCAGCACTATTCCTTTTCAAACACGATTCGAATCAAAACTAATACCAAAGATACGCAAGCTATGAAAATAAATTAATCCTTTTTCATCGGGAAAAGTTAGCAGTGTAGCATTCATTTGGCGATTTCTTTTCAAACGAGTGAACTCAAAGTACATGACTGAAAAATGGTGAGTTGTATGGTTTTGTTCAGACATGTTATCTCTCATGTGCACGCGTACCTTCTAATTACTTTGCGCACTCCAAAACAACGAATTCTTCAAGTTTCAACCGAAACGTCTTTTCTACCGTTAAAGCTTGATTAGCATAGTTGATAATAACATGTTGTTCATGAAAGCAACCTAAAGATCGTCGCTGAAATAAGTTAGTCTAGGACCGTCACAGAACTATTTAGACAAGAAAAAACTATAATATCGGATGACCTTTGCCATTTTTAATCTGGATCTCACGATCAGGAAGAAAGTTGCCCGTACAGTACTCTTTCAGCGTAACTGGTGCACGAATAGTGTAAAAATTTCTGTAAGCCCAAATAACCAATCAAAAATATCCTTATAGCTACCTAGCTGGGTGTGACCGAGCGCCAGCCGAGTGCTCTTGAACTCAATCAGGCGGAAATAATTTTACATGTGATTCTTTCGCTTCGCGTGAGAGGAAAGATCCTAGACCAAAATGTTTCCCCTCAGCAGACCAATTACGCAACTGGTCAGAGGCCGAAAGCCAACCAATCTTCCTAATGACATAGAATATCTGGCTAGGTATTTATCTAACATTATTTATCGATGTCTATTGATTTTTGGCAAAGTTCAATGACTTAGCGGTGGCGTACGAATTGAGGGTAAGTTACGGCTCTTGAAAATCCATAATAGAAAAGATACAGAAATCCCATCAGTTTTATTACGTCTAAAGAAAATTTCAATTGACTTGGACGGAATTACTTTTTAATAGAATAAAAGCTGAATAATAGTTACGAGTCTGAAAGTTTTCCCAAACGCAGGTAGACGAAATATACAGTGACGCCAAGTTTTACAACATTTAAATATTACGTAAAGGTTTTGGAAGACCTTGAACTATCACAAGCTTGGGAATTATTACAATAAATGGCTGTACAACTGCTTTGTAATTTTTTTTCACAAAATAGAAACGTAATTTGGTGTTTGGAATGTGACTTCAAAAATGAAAATTAAATTACTCTACAATCATTTAATACACGAACAGAGCAATCATACAAAAAGACGCAAGAGAAGAAGCGGCACAAATAATAAAGTTGCCCGATATAAATGAGCATAAAGAAAAGATGCTCAGTAGTTCAGTATGAATCATCACGCACATGCTTCAGTAACTAAAGGCGTTTCTATCCTGTGTGAACTATTTGATTTTTATTACTGCTCTGTTCATTCAGATTTGTATGAAAGAATAAAAATCCTTATTCCTAAGTAAAGCAAATTTTTTATTATCATGATGAAGGTCTGCAGGAGAAATGAAAATTTTTATTCCGTTCGCTTACATTAGAAAATGCCAAACGCAGTTCAAACGCGGATTGCCTGGTACGAAGAAGAGAGCCAATGAAGGAAATGTCTGGGTTCTATTTGCACCTGCGGATGTTTTTGAAACTTTCTACACTCCATCGATTGTTCTAAAGACATTCGCTGTGGAGGAAAGTGGTTTGTCCAGAATCTTTACTCAATTTTCTACTGACGGAGGCAGCGGGCGTGACAGACATCCACACAACGTTGCTGCTTACTCGCTGGTCTTTCTAGCACAGGGCTTGCTTCAGTGCTTGTCAGCCTTACAAGAGTTGTGCTTGCGAGTAATTACCATAGCTTGCAAGCGTGCTGTTCCTCACGAGGGTTTTCTAATGCTTACTAGTCCTCGCTTGCATGTGCTCGCTGATACTTGATCATGTTCAGTGATAATTCTATAATTAATGGTGCTTATTGCTCGGAGTACGGTAATGACTACATCGCTTCCGCTTGTAAATATTTTTTTGCTGTTTCACATCTTTGTTTTTTGCCCATGTTTCCACCTATGTTGATGTAGTAAAAATACTAAATACACGAAAAAAATGAAGTACGTTATGAATGCAGAATGGTTAGAGAGCTGTAAGCTGTTTGAATGCATAATGGCGGGTGAAAAAATAACGCAAGAAATGACAGTAACAAATCGCAATCAGCATCCTACAATGCAATACGAATACTGACACTAATAAAGCGAAATGGATTCAATACGAGTATGAGATCACGGGAATGATCAAATAGAAATCTCAAACCAATGATATTAAAATAAAAATTTCAGACTAACCGTGTGGATTTGAAAATAGAAATCAATTTCATTGAAAGACAATAAATTATTCATTTTGTTTATACCGGCCTAGGCCCTGTAAATTCTATTTTTTGAGTGATCAGGAAATTTGATCCGACGTGTAGGGTTATGTCTTTCATAATGGCTCATGGTCGGTTTTAATTTTATTAATTACCATAATATATGGAAAATTAAATGGATTAAAATGGGAAAAATCATCATAAGCATTTTAAGAGTAACCTGCGCGGAGTGCTCTGTAGTTCTCAAGATCCCAAAGTATTACAGTTCCTCGTTATTCTCCAATCCCTTCACACATTACCGAGCATAGTATGATTTTCATTGAATAAAATTGCATCAATAATTACCGATTGAATGTTGGAACCGAATTTCGGTGAAAATTATGAGCAGCATGAAAGCACAATTCACATGAAGCTCTAAGATTCAGACTGTATCGACTGCTCAGTATTTCCATGAAGCACGAGATAACAATCAAGTGTGGCAAAATTATACGACGATCGCTAATAAACGTGTAATTTAAGACCAAATGTTTCTTGCTTACAAATTTACAGTGTTCGAATTACAAATGCAATGTCGGCTCGCTCATTAGACAACCACAAAATTTCAACCAGCTTACTCGGTTAGCCTCATAAAGCTTTCATCAACGTGACTACTCAGAGAGTCAGTACAAAATTTGCGTAACTAATTTCAGAGTCCTTCCTTATTTTCCAGATCCCCATCTTAATATAGCGGAACTGTTTCAAATATGTAAGTACTTGCCCGAACACAAACCGCTACCGCATGTTTTCAAAAACTAGCATGCCTTGTTGATGGGTCCTATGTCCTACGTCACTTCCTATTCCCTCTTCCTATTTGGGATAATGATCATCTTTTTTTCCGCACGTCTGAAGAGGAAGAAAAAGAAGGGGTGAAGGTGCGAAGGGGATGGAGGGGTTGAAGTAAACGGGTCGCTGTTTAACGTAAAATGCGGAAGGAGCCCTGCCTGCGTCGCCAAGTAAGGGCCGTCTGCAGCGCTTTACGATGCTTACGTTTTCTTACACAAGCAACACTCAGCAGTTATTAGTTCATCGTTGGTGTCAACGAGACATTGCAGACTGGCTCAAAACTTTCTAGCAGTCTAGAGAGCTTTTCGTGTCCTTATTTGGAATTATTCGATGATTTGGTGAAAAAGATGATTCTGTGATTCAATGTCGTGTGACTTCACAAAATTTAGAGAAAATTCAAAGCAGACAGTTAGAATACATTCCAAGATACAGTTTCACTTACTTTCCGCAAATTTCAAGGAAGAATAAATCGATACATGTCTCATGTTTGCGCGATGACTATACATAATTATGGACACTTAAGTGAAGATTTGCGTAAAGGTTGTTAACATTTGCATTCTAATTTCGACCCTCATGAGTTGCTATTCAATGCCCAATTATAGATCATATGTATACCCATTCCAATGGCTTCAAATTTTGAAGAAAAAATTTGAGTTAAGCTTTCCAAATTTAAATCCCAAGACATCTTGTGACAATTTTATTCAGCGTAAAATGTACAGAATATCAGGGCCCAATTTTCAGCTGCTTTCATTTACTTTACTGATGACACTCTTCTAATTCATTTTGGTACTGCGTTCAATAATCTATCAAGATTCAAATTAGACATCCTGTGCATTTATTTTCTTCCATTTACGGGTAACATAAATATTTAACACAGAGCGTGATAAGATTTTCGAGCGCTGCGATACGTCAGCGTGCATAGATAACTGATAAGATATGGAGATAAGCAGACACTGCAGGAAATGATTTTAAGAGACTGTGTTCTGTTCTTAAATTGATTTACCTCCTGCGGCTCCACTTTATGAGTGTCATGTCAGAAAAATAAATCACACGCACTAACGGAGAGGCTAGAAATGTGACAGCCATGTTGCATTCCGTCGGAGAATCGTTGTATCGCAGATTTCTAAACTAAGAATAAATATAAAATAACATGATTATAAAAACTTGATAATGGCACTTACCTCAGCACAGT
>JACJUY010001724.1:23532-39032 GCA_014220935.1 Platorchestia sp. MABIK | reverse complement strand
GCTGCTATCAGAGCATAGAAAGGACAAACCTGGGTTTCTATAAATTGGCCCTCGTGAAATATACAGTTCGTCTAACTGGTACGAGCAATCGAGAAGTTTTTCCAGAGAAAACCAAGTTGAACCGCTCAGTCGGCTGCTCAAATGACCCCATCTTAGAAAGTGCCCAAGAGGTGGCCCTCTGGGTCATTAGGTGGCTCAATACACAACAAAATAATTTTTCAAGCTTGCACAGACATAACAGTGCACATAAATTTATTGTTTGAACGTATCATGTATACAGCCAGTAGTACATACACAATTATTCGCATGCTAGGCATTTCAATTTCCAAACTGGCGTTGCTAATTTACATGGTTTGAAATAGGCTAAGTTTGCTTCATGAGCATATTTTTCCCCAGCATTGATGTGCTGGATATATAGTTAACGAATTGTGTTCTCTCAATGTAGAAAATTTTAAACGTTTCCTTACAATATACTCAACAGTGATTGTCCGTGCTTTTCATGTTCTCACGAAAATCAGAAGAACATCGTCAACAGTGTACAATATACTAGGGTGTCTATTTCACAGTTTCAAATAGGAGAAAAATTTATCTCAATTTTGCTAACGCTTTCATTATGAGCTACATAGGAAAACAAGAATATTAAACAAAAGGAATTGTAGGAATTGCACGTAATGATATTAGATGTGTTGATTCATCATTCATAGCAAAAAAAGTAACAACCATGTTGTACAGATTAAATGCATATGTAAATCACATTCAAATAACATAGACGAAAAACTAGCTTAAATTAATGTCTAATTTCATTACAGATTGGACAAAAAACTACATGCTAACAAAATAGACTTATTTCACTAACTAAACAAAGTTATATTCTTTTGGCATTCATAAGCCTAGTTTTTACTTCATTTCTGAACTTACCATTTTCAGGATTTTCACGTAGGTCAGGATTTTTGCGTGCTTGTCTAGGCACTCTTCTGAGTAGTCGTTGCAGATTTGCAGTTCTATGACACTTTCACTTGTATGGTTGTCACTAGATAGAATTCTGAAGAAAAATTATCAGTAGTGGTTACTGTGGCTTTCAATTCTCACATTTGTGGTATATTTGAAGGAAGTTATTGAATTGTTTAAACTTGCCATAAAAAGGACAAATTAAAGGACGTCAGTACAGAAGGGAGTATGGAGGGCTTTTTAAGTAGGACCATCCTACCCAGTGCAGGGGAATTTAACTTCTAACTGCCCTACTTTCAACCATATTCTCAACATACTGTTTCACGTCCTTATTTTACCCATCATTTTCTCAACTAGCTCTTCATTATGCACTCTCTATGCTCATATGTGCTCATGAAACTCAACAATATTAAGATCTCCCAAAGTGCGCTTTCACCACACATTACAATTGGCAACTTGACTAAGAAAAATTACTAAAGTACAGATGCTCCTGCCGCAAATTCTCAAGTATTCCATCTATATCACAAGCAGTGTGGCGAAAAGAAAAACATATCCGTAAACATTTATGTAATTACATCGAATGAAAAATACGAATATATATTTAGTTGGACCAAATTCCTGTCCATGATGTTTACAAAGTTATATGATTCCCGCTTTTACACATAAAATAAGTCAGCTAAAACTAGCTACAAGCATGATAGTTATTGAATACCTCACGCTAATACACTAATGAGCATAGCTGAAGGTTGTTCAGCACAACTCAAGTAGGCCCATGACGAGCTCATGAGCACGGCAACCTATCTTAATCGCTGGAACGCATGGAGGCTAACACTTTCATGAACATTTTTTCTGCAATTTTTTTTTCCCTGGATGATTAGACTAACAATTAGTGCACGAATTACACATTGAAAAAATATTAGGAAGCAATCATAGTGAGAAAGAACTTAAAAAGTTTTCGGTTACGTCGAATGAAATCAGAAGATACTGCGTGAAAAAAACATGGCGTGTCCATGAGTCGTCAGTGCTTTCACTCCTGTAATAAGCTTTTTTTACCATTTGTTTACCTTATTAATTTATTTTTACAGTCCATTCAACCAGTTTTTTGATGTTTAACTTGATTTAAAAAATTATGCATCGAACACTTTTGGGCCAATCCTCATTCAAAACTTCATCCGGAAAATGTTTGAAGTGATCAGAAAATAGCTCTGAAGACTGACCTTTCGGTATAATCATTCAACTACAGTTCAGACCTAGTTACAATGTTCATACAGAGTTCTTGTGAAATAAGTAGTTTTAGTTATAATTGTGTATTGTGGGATCTAAGTTATTAACTGCTGATATAGGTACATCTTCATGGGAGAAGGAACTTTACATTGAAAATCCTAACTTCACTGAAGGTTAATTATTCAGAAAAAAAATTAAATTAATTTGAGTTCAGCAAAATCAATAATAAAGTTACATAGTGAACGAATGAAATAATTTTTACTCAGTAAAAGAAAAAACTGAGTGTGACGCGCCCACGGGTCCAAATAGTGAAGGCTGTACTGCCCTTTTGTCAACACAGGAAGGTGAGCAAGAGATAAGCTGATACACAGGAAAGAGTGTGGTAGAGTGTATGCTCTCTTTTACTCTCACTGCAGCGGTGTGAATCCAACTAAACTTGGTTCTTTCTGTAGAGATTACGGATAATGTGCTTCATAACGATAAATTTGTTTGCTTACATATAGTAATAACAACTTAGAATAAGTTTGAAGCACTTGAATTCTGGGATGATCTATTAATGTTAGAAGATTCAATGTCGTCATTGTGAATCTATTTGTGTCAAGAACAAAGTAAATCATGTATAGTGGAATAGCTTGAAGACAACTGTATCCCATTGCTTTCAGTTTTATTTGCTTCTTATGTTCTTCGATTTTAGTCCAAACTCAGGCTCCTAACACTTGATCAAATGTACAAAATGATCAAATACGCTGTTGATTAACATCTACAGGGACAGAAACGTGATATGCATTATCTCTAGTGTATAAGTTGATGAGTAGATAATTATATCGTTGGCTGCAAATATCAATAAATCCTTTTCCTCAGCCTCATTATATATTCTAAATAATCAATGATTTCCAGCGGTATTAAGTGAAATTTATTTATTGTACGTTAAGTCACTTAGAAAAAATATTACACCAACTACAACTTTATATGGAAGTGTTTTGAAAAATTGTATCCTTGCGTCTAGGCTGATTGCCCATCACCGTTTCTAACGGTTGCTGCGTCTCGCTACGGCGGACTGCAGCTGTATCCGTGTGGCTGAATTTCTAGTTTAACACCGGCTCATTAACAAACTCGTCACACTAACCGTCGTTTCAGCATTTTCATAATTAAGCAAAAGGCTTCAGGTAAGTATTATATTTCTTAGCTATTCTGATTCATAAATGCGAATTAGCGTTAAGCTATTTGATAAGCACAGAGCAAATGCAAGATTTTGAACGATAGGAATTAGCCCAGGGATTTGCAGCGCCCGTGCAGTCAGGACTCGCAGCTATAAATGGATGCTCACCGCCCGTGAGTTCAGTCTGCACTTGACCTCCGCAGTGTTCGCACTACTTTCCGCTGAGGTATACCAGCTACAAAATCGCAAAAAACGTGAGTGTTTTTTTTTTTAGTATTACACTGTCGTATTTTGGTAAGCTTTGCCCCCTAGTCAAGTTTTGCGACAATCACTTCTGTGACGCTGAGATACGATTATGATGTAAGCTAGTCTAGTACCAATAAGAAGGATATAACTCATGTTGTACGTTCTAATATTTTGAAGCAGTAATATATTCATCAATTACAATGAAATATGTTCAAACTTCAGTTGATTACTGCAGCAGTAGTTTCATTTGTTAGGTGGGAATATTTGTGCATGACTAGTTGACTTTTTTAGGTCGTCAAAAGCATTTTGATAACTTAGATGTGTTTACTAGTTCCAAATAACGAAAGTTGTAAAAATTATGCCCGTAGTTATCTCGATAGCTCAAAATTTTCTCTTGTAATTTTTAAAATCCAAGTTTAATTTACTATGGCCTCAACTACAGGTTTATTGAAACCTCTGCAAAGCTCTCAGTTGAAATGTTAAGTCTTAAATGTAACATTTTGTTCGCAAGATGAGAAAAAAATCTTTCCAAAGAAATTTCCTTTTCGAACGATTATCTAAGGGAGGAAATAAAAAGTTTAACTAGGGTTTCATTTATGGAAAACATCAACAAGTTGAATATATTTAGGAAAGCTGCATGTTCCAAGTGTGACAGCTGATACAGATGAAATCTAATAACGCCATCTTGCCTCAAATATAATCTTATCCTTTTTATCTTCTCGTAAACGAGATATTGTTTAGTATTTTTTTTTTTCAGTCAATGTAGAATTTTATAACCTCTGAATTGTTAATTGCAAGAAATTTCATCTACAGAAATTGGCCCTTATTTTGTCAGACTTGGAAGTCATCAAAAGTTTTGGAAATTAGTAAGTGTTGTGCAATTAACATTTTTGATAAATCATAAAAGCATTAGATGTGAATGGTAGATAATTCATTAGCAAGAGGGTTTGTTAGTTATTTTCACTGCTTACTATTCCACAATATTTTTAAAAATATATACTTCTTAATATAAGTACAGGTTGTCATTCATTGGAAAAATATTATTTACTACTTGACTGTCATTCATAATTTCTCGACAGCATTTTCACTACTTGCCTAATTAATTCATTTCATCGGTAACTATATATGTTTGATACCCTAAAGCCAACACGTCTATGTTAAGCAGATTTTTTTTTGTCCTAGTTTCGCGTGTGTGGGGGTTCTTAGTTATGGGATGTAAATTCAGGTTCACGTTTATCTATGTACTGTAGGGTTTTCCCAATTAGCCATATGTATTTAAATTAAATTCTAGCCGCACAAACATTCAGAAATATTTCTATTACGCATGACTATGAAATTTAAAAATTTAGTTGCACGTAAGATGTTTCCTTCAACATGAAGGTTGCTTGGTAATGGTCAAGTTAGCGACTCGAAAAGGATTACTGTGGTGTAAATACGAAGCCACTGCAACAACTAAACATAGATAGTTTACATCAATATGGCTTGTACAGTTTGTCTTATTACTAGAGCTACTCGCGCATGACAGAAGTACACGACGTATGTATTACTTAACGTATTGATCGCTGTGAAAATATTGCGCTTCTTAAATTATGCAGTGTCTCCCATCTTGCTTTTCAAATAGCATAATTGATTTACGTAATTTCTTTCATTCTGATACGAAAACGAGGAATTGATCCTTGACACACAACACATGCTTATTAAGTATTTAAGTAAATGGTCTAATTTGTTAACTTTGTTTCTTAAATTCTAATACAAAAGCGAAGAATTGATCCTTGTACTAAATACGCTCTATCAAGTAAAGCTAAAAATTACGAAAAATTAACTACACAAAGGGTGTAAACGTTCTGACTAACCCTCCTTTGTTCGAGGCTTTTAATATAGAACACACTAAAAGGCTTGTCTTCCCTAATCTTTGTGTGAGAAACTTGATAACTTTACTGACAAGTGCACAGATACGGTTCTGATAAATTACTCATTTGTTGTCTCATCCATTAACCTATCTACACCTTTTTTTTGGTTGAGGTGTCAGTATAGCAAATTCAGTTACAATTGAGTTTCTCATTAGTGAAATTCAGCGTTATAAATATTTGACCCAACTGATTTGTTGGCAGTTGTGTTGTAAAGTGCGTGCTAAAGTCTGGAGGCCCATATTCCTATTTTTCGTGTTAATTTCGCTATGGCGTCCGTGTGTAAGATTTCGACACTTCTGATAAAACACATTCATTTCCGCATGAATAGAATATTTTGTGGAGCAAAGCAGCAACAACTCAGTGTTCCATAACTGTTGATAGTGTCATTTCTAACATTAATTTTTTAATGGCAGTGACTGCACAAGTTTGATTTTTTTTTATTTGAATCATTGTTACGGGAGGCGTAATAAAAATGAATGTATCTGGAAATTACTTTTTCTATTTCATATCCATTCACATTCATTAGTATTTCTGTTAATTTAATAATATCGTGTGCACACTTCATATCTATTAGGCTGAGTTTCAATTTATGAATATTTTTTGTAGTTAAATGGCATCAATTCGACGTTTTTGAGTAACGCTTTTGTTTTTGATGTTGTAGAAATTCCTCCTATACTTTTTATCTCTCTTTAATATTCTGTGTTTTGCGGAATGTATGTATTTTCGCTAAAGAAGAAGTGGTGGGGAAGGCAGGCGGAATTAATACTTCACGGTCGGTCCGCCACCGCATACAGACGCCACTCCACCACACACACACACACACACACACACAGCTGTCTAGCGCTAGTCCTGCGTGATCTGAGTTTGATGACTCACGCCGCGCACACCTGGCTGTCGTGTCAAGCCAATTCTAATCCACACCCAAGCTGGCCAATACATTGAGTTTGGTAGCATGTATACCTACGAGCAGACTTACTAGCGTTCGAATCTCATTGGAAAAACGCGTTCCTCATTATGATTCACCAGAATAGCGAAACACGAAGGAAAATGAAAGCGAAGTGGAGTCCATAGGGACTAAGCCCCTCCATGGCACGTGTCGAGAACTACACAAATTTTCGTCCATAAATTCGATCGATACAATAGCGCTTGAGAACGAGACAGGGCGTTGGCTGGGCTGATCAATAGACCAGGAGGGGGAACCTTGTGTTACAGGTCCATCCATGCTAGTTGGGCTTCTTCGTCTCTTAGTTTTACATTTATCTTAATTTGAAATATATATATCTATATATTTGAGCTTCCTCAATCGTTCGTCTGTATTAACTTAGGACATTGTATTTACGTTTTTTTTACAGTTGAATTATTGCGCTTTAGTAAGTGACATCCACAACAGCTTTTTGCGTTACATGAATGTATGTCGAAAATGTGAATTTTTAAATAATTAGCAACAGTATTTTAGCCAAGTCTTTTTGTCTTTGAACTTCCATGTTAGAAACGTCACGTGTTACAACACATATGAATATTTAGTCGAAACTTCGAATGATTCCTTCAGTCGTGGTACTAGAAAGCACGCGGTGACTGGCGTGCTCAGTTCCGTTACGGCGATAAATTCCATGATTATCAAGTAGCATTTAGACTTGTAGAGCTCCCGCGCGCTCTCGGGAGCTGTGTTTCATTTCTGCACGCTCTGATAACGCTCGTGAAACAGTGCTGCATGAACGACTTTTTGTTGGTGGGTGTGATGCAAAGCACTGGGTAGATGGGTGACATGTGTTGCAATGCGGCCAGAGAGGTGGAACCGTTGGCACACTTTTTAATCTCGTGAGTTTTTTAAACGTTAGCTTAATTTCAGCTGTTGAATCACTGAGATGGAATTATTTCACCTCATAGAAATAGCTAGGTCTCTCATACAGTATGTTGAAAAAAATGGTCAAACTTAATAATGGTGAGAAGGACTGAGATGTATTTGTTGCATGTATTTTTGTTTACTGGTTAGTTTCTTATAAAGTGAATGCTCGCGATTATTCTCGAAAAGAAACCCTCACTCGCCATTAGAAAGCAGAGTGGCTGTCATTTTCACTCATTCTTACACTCGGCTGTCATTTTACTAATAGATTCTTTCATCAGTTTAAATTTTTATTTAAGACCCATAAAATGTCTGCAATATAATACTGTTCTGGTGTCGTATGCTTAAACGTTCGCACACTTTTTCTTCTTCCCTGCGATGTTCATGTAACTTTTCAACATCAACTATGAAGTGAACGCTGGGGGTGCAGTTAAACTTGAGGCGTTAATTAGTTCACCATATGTAGAGTTTTCTCTGCGTTGAACATCTCTCTTGCCTTGAGAGTCCCAGCGCTAGAAGGGATCATCAGGTAACTGCAGAATCGAGGCCTGGCCTCCAGCTGTCGTTGAAGTTTCTTGAATAGCGATGCGTTGCGGTTCAAGAAATGCGGGCTGCTTTAGACATGTCGCTCAGATCTCTTGCTTGTCTCACTGGCTCCGTGCGTCGACATGCACATTTGTAGCGATTTTTGCGTCTCTGTAGAGCGTGACTAGCTGTCTTGGAGTCGTGTGCCTTATAGAGACGGCATCTTCAAAGTCTGAATAGACACGGTAGTTCTTTGAAAATTGTTTGACCGTTAGAAGTCGGTCTTCACCGAACACTTGCTTTCTCAGTTTTGAATTACTTTTTTTGATGATCGTTTTAAGTGAAAAATTGAATTCGAGACGCTGCTACTGTTGTAATTTCGAACTCATTTATTCTTAATTTAAGTACTTAAACTCATTTACGATTGTAATTTTGACTTTAAATTTCCTACTTAGCCCAAGACGTATTAAACAATGAATGGGCTAAAAAAATCTTTTCGTGAAATGACAATATTTTGTTCATCGAGCCGCCCGCCTTGTAGGAGGGCACTTGTTTTGATAAATATTTAACGAGTAAGTGTTCAGGGAAATGTCAAATGCAGTGTAAGAATACTGATTGGTTTCATCTTTCCTTGAGTACAAATTATCCGATTTTGGCATGAGTTGGGTATGTCTTCGTTCCTGGGCAGCCGAGACTCCGTGTAGCCTTTTCCACTCGGACACGCTGTCGTTCGTATGCCGTAGATTTATGTTATCTGGGACTCGACACCTTATTGAAAGGATGATTATTTGAGGGAAAGTGGCTGCTCTGTTAGCATGATATTGAAAGAAAGGTGATTTCTATATTTGTGTGTTACTATACTGAAGGATGTGACCACTGGGTTGGCATGATGTGAGAAAATGTCCACTCTGTTGGTATGGGATTAATATTAAATTAGAGGAAGTGACTGCTTTTTGAAGACAGGTGTGTGGGGCATATGATTGACCCTGAGACTGGAGATCTGCACCCTCGCCTACAGTAGTTAACGAGGAAGTGACCTTTGGAACCTTGATGAGTCAAGCCTTTATGGTACTCAGGAAGCAGCGCCAGCTGTTGACGCGCATGTGTCCCAGTGATTGTACGTTGGTGCAAAACAATAGTATTCAACATCATCCAAAGTCTAATGCGAACTGCATTTTTATAGCGTTCATGATCTTAATATTTTCCAATTCTTCAAGACGAAGCCATGATAGGTTTTCAATGCACGAGTCAACTATCCAGTTACTAATTCATGTTCATTTCAGATTCAACATGTGTGACGAAGAAGTTGCCGCTCTCGTTGTCGACAATGGCTCCGGCATGTGCAAGTCCGGGTTTGCCGGGGACGACGCTCCCCGCGCTGTCTTCCCCTCCATCGTCGGGCGCCCTCGCCATCAGGTACGCAATTTTGTGCCTCGTCTCCGCTGGTGTCAGCGGGAGTATGGCCGTGGTGAAATAATGCATCAAAACTATTGTCAATCTGTGGATTCTATGCAATGAGTCACTTTCGGGCTTCGTTTGAGAACGATATTCCTGGATTAAATACTGATAAAGCTTTAAAGAAGCTGCAAATGCAATTTTGAAACGCTACAGAATTAGCCTAGAGTACAGATTTATCCTCGTATGTTTTGGTATACTAAGATTTTCTCGTTTGGCTATCGTTTTGACTACGATTCGGAAACTTGGGAGGTGACAGGTCGCTTGAAATAATTAACTTTTCTTTTAATTTTTCTTGGGTGATGAACAGGTGTTATTTCCAAAAATATAAATCGTGTAACTTCTATATTCTATAACTTAATTTAGAGGTTAATTTTGAAAAAAAATTCCTCTCAGCAAGAAGAAAATCAGCGGAGAGCGAAAATGTTTGTTTTTGACAACCTGCATGTGAATTTTCATTTTAGTTCGCACATATCGTGGAGAATCGAACCAATACGTGCATTTCATTGACTAAATGCGTGCAAGAGCTTCAATGATTGTTTATTCCTTTCGATACGCCTCTTGTGTTATGGTAGACTTTTACTCTATAAATTTATCAAGTTAGGTATTGAAAGATTTTTCTTTAACTTTCAATTTCAACTTCATTCTAAGATATTTGTCTTCAGAATAACTTACAAGTTGTATAAATAATTTCGGTAGTTTAAAAACTGGATCACAACTATAGTGGATTAAATTCTAATTAAAGTAGATGATGATCAAGTTAGATTATAGTAAATTCGGATAATAAATTAGTGTAGGCCTAACTAATTCACAGCCAAGGTGTTCTCATGAGAAGAAGATGCAACACACCATTTAATGTGGAATTGAGGAAAAAGAATCTATGCGCAAAATGTCTCCTCGCTTTACGCATAGTAACAGCAAGAGTTAGAAAAGTTTATGAAACGAGATAAAAAGGAGGCGAACAGAGTAATAGGTGTGAAAATAAGAGAACCGCACTGAATCGAAAAAAGATCGTCTTCACAAAAACATAAACCTGTAACATTTAAACAAAAGGATGACCTTCCTAACTTTCATATCTTCCCTCTGGAGGCGCTATTTTCTCAAAAGTTGCATCGCACTGAGAAGCACAACAGTAGTACCTCGATCGTAAGTATTCGTAACTTTTAATTTTTCTCTTCCAGGGTGTGATGGTTGGCATGGGCCAGAAGGACTCGTACGTCGGAGACGAGGCCCAGAGCAAGCGTGGTATCCTCACCCTGAAGTACCCCATCGAGCACGGCATCGTCACCAACTGGGACGACATGGAGAAGATCTGGCACCACACCTTCTACAACGAGCTGCGTGTCGCTCCCGAGGAGCACCCCGTTCTGCTGACCGAGGCTCCCCTCAACCCCAAGGCCAACCGTGAGAAGATGACCCAAATCATGTTCGAAACTTTCAACACGCCCGCCATGTACGTGGCCATCCAGGCTGTGCTCTCCCTGTACGCCTCTGGCCGTACCACCGGTATTGTGCTCGACTCCGGCGATGGTGTCTCCCACACCGTCCCCATCTACGAGGGTTACGCTCTTCCCCACGCCATCCTCCGTCTCGACTTGGCCGGTCGCGACCTCACAGATTACCTCATGAAGATCCTCACCGAGCGTGGTTACACCTTCACCACCACCGCCGAGAGAGAAATCGTGCGTGACATCAAGGAGAAGCTTTGCTACGTTGCCCTCGACTTCGAGCAGGAAATGACCACTGCCGCCTCGTCCTCTTCCCTCGAGAAGTCCTACGAACTTCCCGACGGTCAGGTCATCACCATCGGTAACGAGAGATTCCGCTGCCCGGAAGCTCTCTTCCAGCCTTCTTTCCTTGGTATGGAGTCTTGCGGCATCCACGAGACCACGTACAATTCGATCATGAAGTGCGACGTCGATATCCGTAAGGACCTCTACGCCAACACTGTGCTCTCCGGAGGCACCACCATGTACCCTGGCATTGCTGACCGCATGCAGAAGGAAATCACCTCCCTCGCTCCCTCCACCATGAAAATTAAGATCATTGCTCCCCCTGAGCGCAAATATTCTGTATGGATCGGTGGCTCCATCCTTGCCTCCCTCTCCACCTTCCAGCAGATGTGGATCAGCAAACAAGAGTACGACGAATCTGGCCCCTCCATCGTCCACAGGAAGTGCTTCTAAGCGTCCTCTATTGCCACTTCATTTTGAAACTTTCGTAATTCTTACCATCGCCGATGTGGGCCGTGATTTATACCGTGTGTGAAAAAAGAGTATTTAATAAATTATGTCGTAAGTACTTCGATTTTTTTTTACCTAAACAGACCACCTCCAGCCTCCCGTATTAAAACAGTTCTAAAAAAATTTGGACTTGACGACCCGGAGGAATCATAAGTAATAACTTGTTTGGGTTAGTCGAGTCTGTCAATCCTGTGCAAAGGGACCTGGCATTCCAGAGGAGATACTCAATTTACCTCAGCCATAGATAGGGCTTTGGGAGCTTCATATTTCTGCTGACATATCGTCTTTCATTTTTCAAACTTTCTTCCTTAGTATCTCAGTTTCTTCCCAACTTGCATTTAGTATGCGCAGGGTTTCCGGTGTGAGGAAACATCTCGTGTGCAAATTTCAGGTTTCCCTTAGTCCGTACTGCACGGTCCATCTCTCTTCTGTGAAAACATCTCTGTAATGGGAATGTAGCCTTGAAGTATCATACTGCCAAGCTCGGAAGTGCTGAGATACCTGAAACAACTTTCAATGTGTCCGTTTTTCATTCACGGTGACTGTGGCATAGTTTAAACGACGGAGAAATTTATAAATTTAATTTAATCAAGAACCGCACAGGAATCAGTTCGTTACACCACGAAGTAAAATTATCTTTCTACAGAAGCAAGCATAGAAGTAACCAAAAAATAACAGGTTAATTTAACAATAGATCATCCGAACAGTAGAACAAAAAATATATTAGTGATTCGAAAAAGAGAAGCCTAATTCTCTACAATTACGACAGTTAAAAATGCGTACTAAGTTGACGAGTGCTTTTAATATTAAAGAAGCGTAAGGTATTCAGGGACTCGATTAAATAAAAGTCACTGGTATCAGTGTTTAAAAATTTTCCTGCAAGTTGTATCACTGTCATTACCAGCACAAGGAAATAAATAAGTGTTGTAAGATGCACAACGTAAACTTTAAAATGACAGCATTTGTGAGTTAGAGTTACAAAGGAAACTTTATTGCACGAGATGGACACGGAACAACATAATCACCTACGTTTGACACGATAAAATATTAAGTCTCATTGATTGTCTAACTTTAATAACTTAATTTCAGATGAAGGAATAATACTCCAATACATCTGTTCAGTCCTTACGCAGATAATAACAAGAATTTGTGATAATAGTAGTTGTTTATCATGGTGGTAATCTCATAAACAATATTCAACAGAAATTGAAATCATTTTCAAATCCATATTTAACGAAGCTAAAACGGGCTAAAAATATTCCTAGATATATTTTTCTAATTTATCTCGCAATCACCATAAAGCACAGCTACGCAAAAAATATGTAATACAATATTAGAGTAAAAATTCTCAAATTCGTTGAACTCGCACACATTGATCCTCGTTCCCACCATTAGACCTGCACACGTTTGTGCGATAGGTAAGCTATGGCTCAAATTCTTACCCAAACTAAACTCAACTTTAACACTCAACATTGAAATGAACAAAAAGTAACTGGAACGTACCTCCATTTCATTTTGATTAAATATAAAATAAATTAGTGACTTTATGTGGGTTTGATCGCAAGAAACGCGTTAATGCAGATGCACCTAGAGGTGCACCTAACGCCACCGCTTTACACAGCTTTGGTGGGACCCTCGTCAACCTCACAATATGTTCTAAATGCAGCTTTCCGTACCAATTATAACTTTTCCCTGAAATGAGAGGAATTTTGGTATACAATTTTACAATTTGCATGAAATGGAACGTGACGCTCCCACCCAGTCGTGATAAAAATAACACATACATAAGTCGGTAATTTGATAACCGTATCTTCACTGAGCCTAACCTCAAGTCTCTGCTCGTAAGACATTTCAACAGATATAGCAGACACTCATCGAAACATGAAATAGACAGATACTAGGAGAGGAAGTCTGTCGCATGGAACGCCATAAAGAATAAGAAGTGAACTAAGGATGTGAGGCCCCTAGAACCATACGGTACCAAGCACCACTTTTTAAAAACGTCAGAAAACGACTCCATGGTTTGGCGACTTTGAAACCCGAGTGTCTCAGCAACTAAACATATTCGACCATTTTGCTACTATCTTTTTGTACCTACTGATAGAGGGAGGTTTGGAGATGACAGTGGTTTAGCATTTAACTCGTTTTCGCTATGTGTGGCGCTTGGTGCCACAAGATTCTAGGGATCTCACGCACTATTCGCGACTACATTACTAAATCAACAAAAGGCGTCTGCTAACGTGCTGTAATCTCTCCGCTGAGTAGCTTCAATTATCAGTAAGGATCTGATCTCTCAGCAAGGTCACTAGAATAATTTATTAAATAATAATCGGTCATGACATAACACCACAGAATCGTCAACGTCGATGGTAAGGAATCGTTTTCGTTTAGGTAAAGCTTCATCAGTAAGGCGCATACATACACTCTTAATAAAACAAATGAATTAACATGCTGATACTAACACACAAATAAAGCACACTCAATAATAAGGATAAGTTAATAAAATCAAATTAGACATTTAATAAGGAGCAGGCCATCGCGACAGTCAAAAGCCATTGTTTGAATTTATACTTAGAAGTGAACGTTCGTAATATTTCCGTTTTTCATTAGAAGCTCATTTTAAGACAAGTAAGTATTTATTATAAATATTTTTCATTTAGAGATAATTTTTGGACAATCATGTATTTATTTTAAATATCTTGTACAACTGCAAACGATACCCTTTGTAAAAATGTGGAAAAGAATAACGAAAACTTATAACATTTAAATTTGAGAAGCACAACTTGCAGACACTTAAAATTGGATCTCATGAGAGCAAACTTTCGAGTTACACGGAACTGTCCTTTTATGAAGATTGACTGGACACTTACACAATGCGAGTATGTTGACAGGGGTGGACATATAAGCAACTGCTGCAACGCGCTCTCTCTAAATACTGCCAATTAAACCTCAAATGAATTTTGTCAGACACGCAGCTACACCTAGTGCATTGCTTTTATCGTGCAAGCAGTGCTAAGCCGAGGTCTACAATAGTTTATATGCAGTCGAATTACTTTAAACTCCTCTTGAACAAGAGTACTTTTTAAGACAATTAAATGAAGTCAGGAGACTATAATTACAGTCATTGTTCTTGATTAAATAAGATTTAAAAAGGAGAAGTGCTAAGAGAACCGTAAATAAACAAGCGCGATGTTTACGCAGTTCGCAAGATACAGCCTTTATAAGAAAATACAGCTTGCGTAGGATGAGTATTACTGAAAAGTAAAAAAATTCTTACAGATACCCATAATTCAATAATTTTGAAGCATGTTCAAATGAAATATCAACCAAACTTGAATTTTTAAATAAACATTTTAATGAGGACAACATTCAAGGAGTTAGAACTTAATTTGAATTTATTTGAACTGTAAAAAGAACAACCTCCATTTAGAGGGCACGTTCCAGACTTACAGGTTTGGACACAGACATAGAAGTTTATCATATCATAGTTTAATTAATGCACAGCGAAAATTAAATTAAAGCAGCAGAGTTTGGGAAAGTCCAAGCGAACACATGAGAACAACAAACACTTCACTGTCTTCTATTACACCAAGTCAATTCTCTCAGTGGAGTGATTGGGTAACTCACAACTAACGTAATTTAACTCCAATATGCCTGGGCTAACGATTTATACGTCCACAAATGATGTTCTACAGAAGTAGCCTCGAAGACCTTTTTCTAAGGGCACTTCTGCAGCCACAGTGACGATACCTGATACTGCAAAATATCGTTGGCCTAATCGTGAAGTAAACAATTTTCTTCTTCTGATCACAGCATCAAAACCATGTGAAAGTCAGTAATGCGCAACTCTCACCTTAGAATTTCAGTATTTTCAGCCTAAAACTTCCGAGACAAGCCGTAGGGTGGTTAGACGATTCTGAAGAAGGCATGAGGAATCGTGTAGAACA
>JACJUY010001723.1:3669-124195 GCA_014220935.1 Platorchestia sp. MABIK | reverse complement strand
GCCCGTCCACAAAGCCAACCGGCCACACAACCATCTCACGTGGTAGCAAGAGAAGGAGCTGAACAGCACTCTAAATTTCAAAAAACTAGGACCATCCGAACACACCGCCCGAGCCCCGATGAAATCGGCAAAAAAACAAAATCCCACCGGCCCACAGTACAGGCTCAAAATAAAAAGCCACGCGAGGCGTATGTGGGAAGAATTTCCCACAGATAGTCAAAAAATCATGTTTCTTCCACCGTAGGTTTTCCAATATTCCTAGAAAACTGAGCTTCAAGGTAGACGCTGGCGATTTTCTTAACTCCTCACAGACGAGCAATGAGGCGTGTATTCAGCTACCGCTGAGGCAGCTACCGCTGATGCAGCTACCGCTGATGCAGCTACCGCTGATGCAGCTACCGCTGATGCAGCTACCGCTGATGCAGCTACCGCTGATGCAGCTACCGCTGACGCAGCTACCGCTGATGCAGCTACCGCTGATGCAGCTACCGCTGATGCAGCTACCGCTGATGCAGCTACCGCTGATGCAGCTACCGTTGATGCAGCTACCGCTGATGCAGCTACCGCTGATGCAGCTACCGCTGATGCAGCTACCGCTGATGCAGCTACCGCTGATGAAGTCGCTGTCATTCACGGAGTTGGCACGAGACGTTGGTGGAGTTGTCAATGTTAAATCCCGGCTGCTCGTCACCGACAGCAAATTGCTTAGTGTTTCTCAAACATTATTGGGAGCACCACTCAGTTTTTCGATGCAGCAGTTTGATAGTGTAGTGCCTTGTTTTCATGAAACGCACTTCTCGCGTTGGATGCGAAGAAAAACATGCAATTTCATGAATTGATTTCTCAGTATTATCAGATCATCGAATGTTATAGAACAGATAATGAGATGTGAAAACCGAAAGGTGAACCATTCACGATTAAGGAACGAACTTTTCTTCAAGTGTAAGGAACTTTTTGCGAAGTTAACAATTTCATGTGGTCCTCTAAAGACGCACGAAACGAAAATTAATTACCTTCTTGCGTCATAAAAGCTAAAGCTTCAATGTCGGTAAATACTTAGGGTAACCAGTAAAACCCCGCTTATTAAATGCCTACATTTAAACGAAATTAGTTACGTATGACTTTAAGCTTACCTGCGACTCTTGTTAAGGCACTTATGCAATTGAATGCAGAACAAAAATATGTGAATTTGCGCACCCATGTGTTTCTAAAGGTTGAAAAACCATAGAACCTCGCTAGAAGATAACTTGTGGGCAAAAATACCGGTCTATTTCACGGCAAGAGCTGCACTTACAAGTAGCCTACATTTGCACTGGCACGAAATTTGTTAGACAGTGCTCGGAACGCAACAATTTTGTTTTGTCATTGTAGCGCTCATTCTTTAAGACCAGAATGTAACTCGTTCCAAACATTTTCACGGAATAAGAAACTTCTTGAGAGAATTTGTTGAACAATTTCCACTCGAAATTTCGCATCTTGTTCCTGGAGGTCACTGTAGATAGTTTTAAACCCAAACAATTTTCCCGCAAGAATCACCAATGAAGACTGTTGCTACACAAGATCGTTGTGGTGAAAATTGTGGTCACAAACTCTCAAACTGCCTCAGAAAAAGGAGCTCAAAATTAAACTTCGCACATTAATGGGCATTAGCAAAATGTGATGCGACAGAGCGAAGTTTTTCCATTTTGAGTGCCTCTTCTGGAGATCTTAGGAAGATAAGGCTTGCCGCTAGAACAAAACTCCATTTGCATTTGTCAGAGTTTTTTTAGTCCAGTGGCTTCCTACTCTCACGATCACGCCACGTGGTTCAGTGATAAAATGATAGAAAGTATGCTCCGTATTTTTGCAGTAAATGGAGCTTGAAAATGGCATCAAATTCCTATTTCATGAGTGAAAGAATAAAGATTACCGAGACCAAAGCCCACGTGGGACTGCAATGTACGTTCTAGAAATCATGAAAGCGGGTGCGTGAGAAGTGTGTTGTAATTTAGGCTAGGATGACGGTAATCAAGTATTCCTGAGTCCGCCCCAGTCACGGGAGGTATACGACGTCGCTCTGGCCAATAATCCACAAAATAATGCCCGGGAAAGCAGCACGCAACTTTGCAATCGTGCGTGCAAAAAGTCACAAGTGATCGGAGATCAATGTCAGATTCCATTCAAGGTGATCATTTGAGGAGCTTTAATATGCGCTCTGCCTCGGAATGTTAGCATGATACACAAGGAGGAAGTTCCGCTTCAGTTTGTCACCCGTTGGGAAAAAATATTTAAAAGAAAGAATCCGGTTTCGTCTCCCAGCATCCTTTCCAGAGAAAAAGGAACAGACGAAGAGATTATGTTTATTTGCTCAAGCTCGTTTGCTCTTCCAAGGGAGAGATGTAGAATGTTTTATCTGCTATAAAAACGAGCGTAAAAGTCAATGAATTGAAACTAAGCGTTTTAAAGTTTGAATCCTTCATTTTCTGCCGAGAAATAAGGCCAGGGTATCTTCATATTTTATAAGTGTTTTTTGAGCCTCGTCCCCCAAGAAGAAGAAAGGATAGGAACCGCATAAGACAGCCAGGAATAACATGAAGTCTAAAAATTTAGTTGTTATAATGCACTTACTTGCCAACATAACAAATCCCGTTAACTCGATTTGGATGCAGCAACATATGTAACGTGAATTTCACACACACTGTGCAATTTACTTTAAAGTGAAACACGAAGTCACCGGAAAGTCACCGACTATGTTTTGAAATTTATAAATTTGATCCCTAAACTCAGTACATAAGTAGGTTTCAATGGGATATTTTGTGCTCGCTTTTAAATATTGTGTTGAGTTTAATGCTTTGGAAATGGCAGTCTGCAGCATTATCTAGGGGAGTTTTTGGGACTTTCTCAGCATTGTGTCATTCTAATAGCTGTAGTTTGTCTCAATAAAGTGAAGCTTCTCAAAAGAAAACACGACATCAACTGTGAGAGGAGCCTTTGTTTCTCACCAGTCGCTTTGCCAGTCGTTTTTTAGGGGGTCTGTGAGTTTCCAACACTTTTTACATTTAGAACGGGGACAAATTTAACTCTTTCTTTGTAACATTATCGATGGTGGTCTCAATTATGTTTATTTCTTTGACCAAATTTGCGCTTACCTGTATTATTTCAGTCTAAACTTGCTCGCTCGGCTTTGATAAAGTTGTGTTGCAAGAAGTTCGAGGACGACCGCTCCTTGGACGGTCCTCGGTAGTTCCATGATTGCCGAACTGACACAGAGTGGGATGAACCGGAGATCTTGGCACCTCCGCAACTTGACGAGCTCTGATTGGGTCTTACCTGAGCGATATGGCTCAGTAGTAACAGCTGGCGCATCCTTCATTCCACCAAATGTGTTGATTTATTGTACAATACCTTAAAGAATGTTGATACTCAGGTATTTTTTTAACATTTATGAACTTTTGCCTGAAAAGAATTGAGTTCTTTAGAATATTTAATTACATGTTCAAAATTACAGTGCTTCATTCATGTTCGAACACATTAGCCATATCCTGTAAAGGCCCTTGGTTGATGAATGCACCATAATACGAAACACAATATCCAAGCCAAAAATCTAACGATGTAGGACAGACAAAAAGTATCTCCTATATTTTAAAAAATTGGAAGCAAAGGAAATGAAAAGTGAAATAGATTCGCTGCAGTCAAGTTTTGGGTCGAAAACTCTATGAGGTAAATGGATCACTCCGCATTGCTCTTTCAGTGGTATAGTTTGAGGAAAATTGGAATACAGAAAATTGAAATACAAAGAACTAGAATACAGGGCACATTTGTCACGCATGGCATATCTTTTTTTAAAGTATATTAGAACTCCTAAAACTGGAACATGCACTGACTAGGAATTTCAGCAACTAGTCATTCTCTAACACGAACTTACTCTTACTCTGGAACATCTTCAGCACCTGAATTTTACTGCCTTTTTTGTAGAGGAGATACCTTCAAGTATTAAAAGTTGTTATGTTGATTTCCTTCATTAAATGTGTCATTTCTTACGTTACTGAAGACGCATATACTCAGTGTGAAAGCTTGGAAATATTATGTAAAGCCATAGATATTGGCATATTGATCGGTGCATGGGTATAATATTGAAAGGACTACGGTATTCAACGTCAGAAAATTAGGGATATAATTTTGAACCAACAAAAATGATCATTTCATAGTGAACTGAATAAAATATGATAATATGTACTATGCACATTGATGGTTTGAAAAATATAATTGTTTAAATTTAAAAAGGTTTAATTTCGACTTTGCACTAGTTTCTTTCTTAAACTTTACCAGCACACTGTAACTGAAACATTGCTTGTACTCTAATTACAGTAGTTCTGTCGGATTTGGCGAATTTCCTGGTATAATTCTTGAATGCTTGTTTTATGTTTACCGCCTATTTGGCTAATATCCTGATGTATAATTAAATGTTTATTTATGCTTACCGGCTATTTGACCAATATCCTGATGTATAATTCTTGAATGTTTATTTATGCTTACCTGCTATTTGGCTAATATCCTGATGTATAATTGAATGTTTATTTATGCTTACCGACTTTTTGGCTAGTATCCTGATGTATAATTCTTGAATGTTTATTTATGCTTACCGGCTATTTGGCTAATATCCTGATGTATAATTCTTGAATGTTTATTTATGCTTACCGACTATTTGGCTAATATCCTGATGTAATTCTTGAATGCATATCATATGCTCACCGGCTATTGAGAGGCGTGTCCGCAAGTGTCGATATTTACTTCTACTGTTAAGGATGAAAATGTGATAAAAAATCCTCGGAGTATTTACTTGGCAACTTATCAACTGTGGAAACGCCATTTAAGTCTGATTAATTTTGATATCATGCCAGGAAAAAAAACACCAACTGAAGCGGGTGAAAATAATTGTCTTTGTGAGAGGAATTAAAAGTGGAATTTGTCAATTTGCTAGGAAAGATACGTCATTTCTTTCAAGCCATAAAAAAACATTCACCACAGGTGAAACTTTGTGAAAATTGTGCCTTAAGACCGATAATTCGATTGCTTACTTCATGGAATTCCAACAGAAAATATAGGACAGGCGCAGCTAACCACTTGATAAACACCGTCCGAAAATAATTCCTTTTAGATAGCAGTTCTTATTTAATATAATTTTGCCATGCCGGGCACAAATTAGTGAAATTTCAACAATAGGACTCCGACTGGTGATGAAAATTAGACTGTCAGTGTGACTTAGGAGCCAAAAAATTCACATTGAAAATATGTTAAGTGACTGATAAAATGTTAAATCAACTTAACAAATTTACCGCAAAAAAGTTGGCTTTGAAATATTTTGAGTGGGAAAGATTTATCATCATGGGGTCAAACTTTGGGCATGGACATTTTGAAGAAATTATCGAGCTTGCGTAGGTTAAACGAATTTGACAGGGCAGGTGTGCAGAACGATAACAGTACACCACGACGTCGTGTGCTTCCAATCCAAAAATATTTTAGTTGCAATTTTCTTCTTTAACGGAGGGTATGAGTGATGCAATATCTGTTCGGAGTGTTGTGTAAATGCTTACTTTGATTATTAGGAAAATATTCAAAAAACTTATTTAATGTCGACTTAATCACCACTAATTATTACTGTAAGCGCATGTTTCTAACATAAAACTACATAAAATAGAAAATGTGCACGGTAATTGCACAAGATAAAATTTTTAAGGGAACATGACAAGAATATGAGGCTTCAGGAAACATTACAGTAAACATGTTAGACTACACTCACAATCTCTGAGTGCTTGTTGACTAGATTTTTACTTCTGTCTCTTCCGAATAGGATTTTAATCTGGATCAAGGCTTCACGCGCCTTCACCGCAGCCTGCCGGAGTTCCCATGTTTAAATCATTAGATATTCCTATGTACCATGGTTATATTCTTGCAGTTACTGTCTTGATTCCTTCTTCCAATATCAAAATGGGATTACTCTACTTGCTACACCCACACGGAGCACGAGATAGCTTTGCATAATGTAATGTTTCTCATTCCTATATCAGAGCTCGATGATATGATAGCTGCCACTGCGAAGCCTGCTGTCACTAATGGTCTTCCCTGGGGCTGTGGAGGCAGTGACCTTCTCTGGAGCCCGCTGCTTTGGTAGCCTTTGTTGCTTACAATGGCAGTGGAAAAAAGTATTTTTTCTAACACACATCCACTGAGATCAGGTGCATATATATGTTTTGAATGTACATACGTATAGACCGTATACAATATGCGTACGAAATGTCATATTATTATGGGAATTAGTCAGAAATGATTCTCTCGGATAAGACTAAGATTCTCTCTGATAAAAGGCCAAAGGTTATGATCATAAACTTTAAGGCACATTCAACTTCATAGATTTCATATTTGCGCAAGTCACGCTGTTCCAGGAACTACCATGAATCTTGGAAGAAATAGATTTGAAGAAAGTGAAATTTAAAACCTAACACTTTTAAAATTGAATGTTCAAACGCAATGCTATGTAACAACTTCACTTGTTGCAGCCAATAGATGCTGAGCAACAACACCATTAAGATATTGCGCTCACTAATACAAAATAAAAAAGCTCATGTGGATGACTTCAATGAACTAGGAATCGAACAAATTATTCAGAAATGCAAGATATGAGTAGGAGGAGCACAAAGTTTAACAAGAAGCCCAGACAAATTTCTCTTCAACCGAAGCTATGACGTCATATCAAGACCTTGATTTCTTTGAGCTTTAGATGACGTTTTCTTTAATAATACCAAGCCGGTTTGTTGTTCGCTTCCCTGTACAGTTGAGTAGATGATGTAAAAAATTGCAAAGCAGTGCAGAAAAATGCTATTAAAATTCTTTTTGTACTTGTGTCTCGTGACAGAAGTAATATGTCCGAGCCCTTTTGCAGAGAATGCAAATGGGTTTGAAGTGTATATTTTCCAAGACTTCTAATGGAGCAGGAAATTAGAGCCCTGAGTTGCATTTGCATATTACGAAGCAGCATAAATACTCGTTTGAGCAGATGAATTTAGTACTCCTTTTCGCAGTACCATAAACAAATATTCGTTGTGTACTCATAGCATGATTTACGTCAAAAATTCGTAGAAAAAATCATTGTGTTCTGAACAGCTACTGCATTAGACCCTACAGTAGTTGCGTTTGCATCTACAGTAGAAGCCTTGCAAGGAGAACGGATTATAGAATATGATATAAAAGCAAGATCATGAAGCAAGGTGTGTACACTATTGCTATTGTACTGTTGATAGCGAATCATATGAATTAATTATATGTTGCATAATTATCGCAATTTATTCCAGTATTAGTAGGGCAAAAGCTAAAAATAGGATTACTCATGGTGTTTTTTCACGTGTGAAATTCACTTACGTCAGCACTATTTCTTTCTTCCAAGTAATGATAGACTGAAAAAGATGGGAAAAAGTTCCTTATATCTACTCACTAGTAAGTGCATGGTACTACTCTATGACTTGAAATTCAATTTATGTGCAGTAATTTCAATGCTGAATGGACATCCTATAATTCACTAACATAAAATTATGGGGCTTCTAGCACCAAAGAAACTGTAGCACGTCAAGTTTGAATAGTGTAAAGTTAAACAGTATAGCGGAAATGAAAGTAGCGTCCCTTCGTTTGAACAGACGTTGAAAAATCATTCACATCAGAAGACGCTGAGGCAATTTGCAGGGAGGCCTATTTATTGACTCGTGAGGAGGTGTCTGGCGGCGTGGTCTACTGAGGTGCCCGCAATTGAGACAAATGGACTTCCTCAAGCTGGAGTTGAGCTGTAAAATTGGCCGGTCTTCTGTGCCTCGCTTCTGTAGCGGCTGTGAACACCAAATGTCGGCAATGAAAAATACTGTAGAGCGATTCCTAGACAGTTTTGTAGCCGGCAAATTTCGAGTTCCACGTCTCTGAAGTTTCTGTTGCTGTTCTTCAGAAAATGATAGCAGTGTACTCTGCCGTCACAAAATTTCTCCTAGGGACTTTAGAGTAAAGTCCCTAGGAGAAATTTTGTGACGGCAGATTTTGCGTTTCACATCCTTGAAATTTGCTTTGTCGCGATCTTGAAACTATAATAACTACACAGTTTTTTCAGAAAATATTTTTGTTAGGCCATCCACCATTTAGAAAACACCTCGGATTTGTGTTATGTTCTGTGAAAAACAGCAACATATTATTTAGTAAACTTGGTAGGATGCGAAGATCAAGACGTCTAGGTGAGAAATTGGTGTGGGTCGAAGAAATTCGATATTTCTGAGAAATGGCTGGTTAAGTTGGTAAGTCTTGAAACGAATTTTAAGTTTTTATCTTTGATTAAGTTACGAAATGAAAATTTGTGACACTTTTAGAAGAATTTTGTTTCAAGGCTCGAATTCAGCAAGAAAATGAAGAAATGAGCAGAGACGAGGAAAAACAATGATTTGCTCTTCAAGATGATTTGCTCTTCTAGAATTCCGTGGAATTGGAGAGCTCTCTAAAGTTAACATCATACTGGGGCTCTTTTCGTTTCTTTTAATTATTCAGTGATGATGGAGAATAATCGGAATTCAGTTTTGTTATGTAAAATGACTGAGTTTCCATTTCGTTAACGCAGTTAGAATAGACAGAGAACAGTCCAATAACAGGTTGAGGCAGAAGTAACGTGGTATGTTAGGGACTGTTTTGAGAGCGAAGAACACTTGATTATGAATATATTTAACTAGTGTCATAGTCTAATAGTTTTTAGAACCTCAGTCATTTTTCGAACTTTCAATGTCGTCAGTTCTATTATTCACGATGCGAAACATGAGTCAAACTCGTTTTCAACTTATACTCTCGATGTCAACGACCTAGAACATCAAATACTGTTCTATACATAGGTGTGGTTTATGATTTACGGCATATCATATTGTAGACAAGAACTGATAGTTTAATGCAAACCTATAAATTAATTGTCCCTGAATGTGTCGCGAGAGCAAACTGCTCGCAAAATTCTAGCCTTTTCCTACCAATCGATGAAGTCACTCAGATTTTTTACTGGTAGGACGGTCGGACGGATTTCTTCAAATTGTTGTGCAAGTAGCTTTAAAGTGGGCTACGGATTTACCATAGCAATAATTGAGTGAGTTTCTAGTTTGTTTTTGATTGAAAACTTGTTTTTGAAAATGGGAAAACTACTGTCAGAAACATCTTAAATCTTTTGCTTCTGCTTCATGTGACGTTAAGAATTTGGCTGCTGTTTTCAAAATTTACAAAAAATTCCAAAGACGCAATGGAACTAGTGGACTACCTCAAGTCTGCAGTCATCATGTTACAGTTGGCACTTATAATAATAGTCCAGCAGTTCTGTTTTAATAAAAGTCTTTGCTATTAATCAAACAGAACATCTGAAAAACGTGAGAAAAGCGTTAAAAACACAGTGCAGCAAATTTCAATTCTATCACTACAAGGAAATATTAACTTGGATTAGTATTTTTTTAGCAGTTGTGCGTCATTTTGAGCGAAAGTTATACATTGAAACTAACTACAGGGCCGGTCTAGGCAGCATCATTATTTTGAACGATATAATAAAGCAGTTTTAGAAAAATATAAGAGAGCAAGACAAATTTTGCAGCACTTCTCCTACACGTCTCCTAAATCTTTCATGCATGGATAACTTTTCACACTCCGGAATACTTCAATATTATTCACCATCCCCTCGTGCTTGTTTAGTGGCATCAGATGTGTGTGTCATTTGCCCATTCAGTGTCCTTATTACATTTTTGAAAAGAATATTATTCCTTGTAAAGGAACATGCACCTGCGCCAGCTCGAGTTGCCTTCCCACAAGTCCTATACCCAAGTCTGCCCCCTCGCCTGGCCCTCCCTCAAGTCCCACACCCAAGTCTGCCACCCACGCCGTCTGCCGCAATTCCGCAGTAATAGTCGCACGTATTCATTTATTTCCATTTAAAGATTATCACATCTAATATCAGTAACCATTACCAACACAGGGAGGAAATTTGTAGTTGATATGTGTCAGATTGCTTCATATTCAGCAAACTTTACTGACGTCTACATAACTCATCAAATATCGCGCGATGTCTTGTAAAATGGTCTACAACACCTCCAGTTGTGTATCAGTTTTATGGTAAATATGGCTAATACATGAATGTAGTTATAATTGTTACACACTAAAATTATTCAGATGATTCTTAACAGTTTTTATTTTCTACGAAAAAGCATTCGATTTTGATGCTGCATGTTTTCTAATATCCGAAGACCAACGAATCACTGCTTCAAACTGCTTTTGGTCAGTTACAAAAATATTTTTGTGTTGTCAACGTAACATTATAAGCTATAATACCTATTTAAATGAAGGTTTCTAAATACATTTAGGTTCATTTTCTAACACCAATACTTTTGAACCTAAAATAGCGAGCTCAGGTACCTTCGGTTTTCTATCTTTTTTTATCACATACGAATCTCTAGAACAGAAATAATTGAAATGATGCATTAACATATATCATACTATGAAAATAGAAATGAGAAGAAGATTACAAAAACAATTTTTCAGACTCTGTTCTCGCGTTGAAAACTGGAAAATGAGAGCAATCTTTCAATTATGAACAATCTTCACCAAACAAACAGAGCAACAGAATGTATGAGTATTGTGAGTTGCGCATGATATTACAGGAGCGATTTCTTTAGGAAGCCCATAGAAGTATCAGGAAGGTCATCCATGTTATCTTACACCATCACTCAATTGCTCGCGCTTCTTAACGTCTGATAAACTGCAAGCAGTTAGCTGCATTGCTGTCTCATTTTGCTGAAAATATTAGGTCAAAATCCTACCACTTCATAATTCATTACTAAGTCTACAGACAATAATGCGCCGAGTCTGCGGAGGAGCAAGAAAGTTCATTACCCTTATACAACATGAACCTCTTTGCATAAAATTGCTTGTGAGCAATGGTAAATTTTTTGTTTAATTTTGCCCAAGTGAAAGAATCCAAAAAACCATTTTCTAGCGTGGGACTGAAGAGTTGGTGAATACAATTATACTGCAAATACTAGTAACAGAGATACCGAAATGCGACAGTGTACTGAAATGCTTTGGCCAGATTGCAGAAACGAGCGACATTTCCTTGAGAAATACGACCCGGCTAATTCTTTACATAGTTTACGACGTCACTCAGAAAAACCATATCCAAAGAATGCTTGGTTTCAAAAAATTTTTGTTTCACGAGGCGAGTGAAGTTCTTTTAATGGCCCTCTGGGAGTCAGTTAGTGACGGTAAAATTAAGTTTTTTATTGGCAACCGAGAATAAATTTTTCAAAAACTCACTGCATTAAAGAGGATGGACATGTCACTGACGACGCTGGTGGGAGAGAGCACAGACCATGAATTACAGCTTTGTTCCACACAGTAGCGTTCAACACTGGTAGCTAAACGTTCAGGGGTGCCACATTTATGGCTCAGGAATCTCGTTAATCATTTTCGCAAACAAAGCGATGGCATTTACAGTGATTATTCCCCTATTTCATGTTTGCTCGTAGTTAGATAATGAAACGATCTACCCTAATTGTCTGGTAACAGTAATGTCTCTGGCTCAGTCATCATATGAATAAAAACACGATTCCTCTTCTTGTAACAACAGTAAAAAAAAAACGTTGTCTCATCGTTAACTGCTGTTGTGGGAAACAACTTTTTGAGGACTTACCAAGTACGTAGACAAAAAAATCTTGAGGGATCGAACTATGTTTGATTTATGAGTTTCATTCAGTTAATCATAAAATAGATTCGCCTATTTTAGACAAATGTTAAGCTTACATTTTAAGTATTTCAAGTCCATTAACTTGAACATGGGATCAATAGAGTATGAATGATTCTACGCGATTTATAGATTTGCATTTAATTATTTTCTGGATTCAAGACAAACGACCATTTCTTCCTATAAACGTTCATGTTAAAAACATGATTTTTCTTTATCTACTACTAAGACTGACCGTCGAGTGTTTATCTATTTATATACGTTTCGTGTCACGCTCTCAAGAATAGATCGGAAGAAATTAGCACTGGCGGTTTTGGTTTCAGTTCACTAGTAAATTAATACACTCATTTTCGCTGTACAAGTGCACTATAATAAGTCACTTTCGAAAAAATTAGACAGATCCAGAGCCTTATATACTCGAGTTCGTATCGTGGATACCGAGTTCGGCGGGAGTATATTGCATGTTACAATATACTCGTACTGTATTACAATCTTACCTAACTAAATAGTGTACACTCCCCTAAAAAATGATTGGATTCTATATTTTCCTGATACTGTTACTTTCTTTCAGTCGTGAATGACAGACAAAGATATCCATCCTAATGGTATCTACGATAAAAGTATTTTTGTACTAGTGCACTGATGAAACTCGTATCCCAGATACGCTCGAGGATTCTTAATGACCGTGTCAGTGATACGAGTTTCACCAGTGCACATGTACAAAAACATTTTTATCGTGGGTACTATTAGGATGGATATCTTCATATTTGGAAGGAAATTTTAAGGAAACTATAGAATCTTGTCATTTCTGATGGGCGTGTTCACTAGTTTAAAATAAATTTGATGATATCGGCAGGGCGATTGTACAATTTGGCTCCGAATTAGTCGCTGGAGTAAACTATATAGAAAGTGCATTTCATTTTATTTTTGACAGCAAAACAAGCAATGATGTATTGATGAATAACAAACCGTTCATCATTGGTTGAGGGTATTTAGAATTATTTTCTGCGAGAAGATGATGCACCTGATGGGGCGAAGGAATTGCAATATCACTGCCTGCTTAATGTTGCATTTTGTATACGTTTCGTATTGTTGACAAGTTCAATTCATTGCCTAAAAAATGTTAAATGATTCATAAAATGAAATTTCGGAACTGTCTTAAATAACTTTTCTGTTTAACTAAGAAGGAAATATTCCTGATAGCATTACAAATGAAATACATTTTACTCGAAATGCTGAATGTAATTTTTCTACTCATCATTCTGCATAATTTGAGACATGAACAAGGTTTTGATGCGTCACCAATGAATATTTTAGGCATTCCAATGGCGTTACTCATGGAGTTCGTTCTAGTGATCTTGGTGATCGTAAATTTATCTAAGAAAAGAGAAAGGATATACAATTTTTTTTGAGCTTCCATGCCCAATTTCTCATTTAGTAACTTCAATATCTTGTAAGTATGTTTTGTTTTCCTCTGTTTTGACTGATTATACGTAGGGTTTTTATGATACCGACCCAGATTGCGATAAGTTTTCGCATCAAAGTGATTATTGAATGTCAGTCAACTTTTAAAATTTTAATGAATCAGTCAGGAGAAATTACGACGATTTTTTGCTTCTGTGATAGAATTACTGGAGGTCACTTTATCCTATGCTAAATGGAATAAGGTGTAATATCACTGAATTAAATAGTAAATTTTATATTATAAGCATCATAGGGAGTTACCCAAATACATGAAAAGACTGGCCCAAATGTAAATTCACAACAGCTGTCGTTCACAACGGAATAATGATAAACGTGATAGAAGCGTAACCACATCCAAATTTAAGCAAACAAACTGTATAATCTCTACAAATTCAGCTATAAATCGTGACTGTATGGAAATGTGATTTGTACAGACGACGAAAGTGAGGAACATGTAACCCTAGGAAATATGTACGGTGCATGCCTTCTACGGCATGCCTTGTATCCTCCCAGTCTAACTGTTTCGCCGCCTGCATGCATGTTTTTCGGCGCCTAAGCGATTTAGTTGCTTAACGAAAAAGTTAGACTGGGCGACTTGCATGAACTCAATAGTATTGCAGTTCTGTTCAATAAGTCTATATGAATAATCGTCTGTGTTGACTTGTACTGAGATCTTTCAAGAGATGAAAACTGCGAAGAAATCTTCGGATTTTTTGAACTCATTTATGTTCATATGTTTCCTTCTAACGATCATGAGGTCTACACTTGTCTCAACTGGCTGCGTTACGCTACCATGAAATATATACTGGGCAGACTCAACTGACCTTCTTACGGGCATAATTTTGTATGACTTGTTAATTATTTTCGGGTTAGTTAAACAAATATCTACACCACTTGCATCAAGTTACAGACAAATTTACACACATCGTTGCGTTAATTTGGGAACAATGCGTACTGTTTTAGCTGTTTTATTCCCTTTAGCGATCAGGCTGCTAAACCATGTTTCCACGAGAAACTCAAATGACAAACATGGATAAAACAGCATTAAACCTAATTGTTTTTTTAAATATTGCAAATAAACAAAATCGCACGACCACCACACGCACAACTCACCGAAAAGTAAAAAACGTTGGATTCCTAGAAACACAATTTACTAGATTATGAAACGTCAGGTGTACCACAAATTTTTTTGCAAAGCAAAAATTTCAGAAGAAAATATATTAGAGGTTCAAAAATTATGTAACAAATTTAATAAAAGAAAAGAACAAAGGTATCTATAGATTCAAGTTCATTAAACTTGTAGCCGATGTTAATTAAAACACGTGTCACCTACTCAATATTGTACTTTGTATCCTAGAAAACAGTTCCTCAAAAACAAATTCAATTCATAGCCTAAGAAGATGTAAAATATTACGTGAAAAAAAATCGTAACAGTCGTCTTCAATAACCTTTCTGGTCAACTAAGGAGAAAATACCGCCGAGAGTATAACCAACTCACCTCTTGGATTACATGGATCATATCCAAGAACAAAACTCTCTCTTCTTAGTGCATACTTTTACATGAGAGGTTCTTCACTGCATAATTTATTTTCAAATAGACCAAGGGGATTACAATAATTTTCTGGTAACGAGAAATAACTGATTTAATAGCGCCAATCCTCTCCGAAATTATTTTTCAGGATTTTCCTTTAAGTACTTTCCCGAACTTACTTCACATTGCCCGAGTAAGAACGATTTTCAAAATGGAGATCACTCCCAGGTTAGCAACTGTAAACCTGTTTCTCTTCTTCAAATTTTAGTGAACTATTCAAAAAAATTGTTTATAGAAGAGAGTTTAATTAGTCTGAGCAATAAGCATTTCCGAGTGTTAAAATTTATGGCTACCGAATAAAAGTCCTACAACACAGGCTGTCCAAAATCATTTATGTAATCTCTACTCAAATATTGAAAGTAAGAATTTTATTCTCTTTGGGTTTCTCGATTTGCGAAAAGTATTATATTGCGTAGAAAATAACATATTACTCTTGAAACTCTACCGTTGCGGCGTTAGAGGAGTTGAACACAAATATTTCAAGCCATACCTGACGCTTCAGAAGCAGTACGCTGCCATTGGAGATGTACAGCCGGAACCACGCCACGGAGGTCAAGATCCGTCCAAGAACTTTTCTAATTTTTAAACCTATCATTTTTTTGTGCGACCTGTCCTATTTTTCAACTTAGCCAAAGAATTCCCTTATTCTCAAGGCACAAGTGAAGAATGCATTAATTTAGTCTCAAGACATAGATGACTAGTGCATCCATTGCAAAGTGCTGACTGAATTTTCTGTAATACATATTTGAAAATTTTCTGAATTTTCTTAAATGCCTTCGTTCTGAAATACAAACCTGGAATTTATGAAGACTGAATAAATGTGATCTGTTTCAGTTGGACATCACTGGTTGGGAAATGTTAATACTTCAGTACGTTGTAAATTAGGTCGTACAAAAACAGGTTAAATAAATTGGCTCATGACACGTGCACTTTGTAGCTTCTCCTGGTACCTGGTGTCGAGGAGTTGCAGCAGAGCTGGAGTGAGTGTGGATCTCCGTCACTGAATGCCACCCTTTGTGTTAAAAGCATTTTTGCTCAAGTGTTGACCCGTGCTCCAGGAGATGGATTGACCTCTGCTTCACAAATACACGATAACAAAATACGCGCAAATATTTCACGCTCGTTCTCTAAAAATCATGGCTTTCGAATGCTGTAAAATTGTTTCAATTGTAGAGCGCAAAGCTGGGGTGAAAAGAGTTGCAAGCGCTGTAGCAGTGCGGCGGTATTGATTCCAAAATTAGATTTTGTTGTTCGATGTAATTTCAGATGTTTGGATTATGAAGTTGCAGCTCTTTAAGGAGAATGTCAAAAACAAATGAGTTTTTTCTACCGCTTCTTCACTGAAGATAGAAACTCAGATTCCGAAACTTACACATTTAAAATTTATATTTTTACGTCGGCGTTTCTCCTCATCAACCTATTTATTGATGAAACTGCCTTGAATATCCCGAATAAAAGAATAAATAAACAAATTTTACACAGTTGAAATCTTCCGAACCATTTTTCTTGAGCATGAGATACCAAACTGCCGCGTTGGACATAAAATTGAACGTTTAACCCTCGTTGTGCTTCCTAAAATATCTTGAAATGCACGAACGCAGCCGAGATGTTCATAACCCCGAAGACTGCCATAAGTTATGTTAATTTTACCTCTTGCTTATGGGTAAAATTAGAGATTACGATGGAAATTACAGTCATGTGATGATCCCGAAAGCAGTGAGACGTAAACCGATTACGTTTGCTGGGAACTTAGCAGTAATTCGGACGGCCGTTAGGAAGCAGTTCAGGAGCTTCTGGGTGGTAATTGTTACTGCACAGCGGTGACAATTTGCTCCAATTGCGTAATTGCGAGCTGCCGCGAGACGCTCAGCGGAGAAACCTGATCCGTGGCGTCTCCAACGGAAATCGACGAAGAAACCGTCGCCATCAAGGCGATGAAGACCATTTACGTACGGAAAAATGCGTATGTTGAAATGACAATCATTTTTTGAAAAACTACTTAATAGATATTATGAAAGAAAATTGTTTTCATAATATTTGGAGTCACACCGTGGAGTCCGCTACACGCGTCGTGGAAGACCTCTGATCCAACCGCCCTCACAGCGAGCAGTGTTGTGACCACATGGCAGCGGCCAATTTTCTATTTTACACATAGCTTCGAATGATATATATATACGCCTTTTAGAATCGTTTTCCATTTCGAAAGAAAAACCAGTCCTCAATAGTATTAATAGTTCATATCCATTACAAATTTAGTTGTAGATTTTGATATCCTTTTATTTATATGAAATGTCTTTTTTTTTTTTTAATCTTTCAGACTACAAACTGAAGATGGAGCGATCTCTGACACGTTTTAAAAAACTGACACTGTGTAGTTGTTTTGAATTTACAGTTTGTGAAATCTTAAATGAATGTGATTTCGATGCTTGGTGCGTTCTTCGTTTTTAAGTTCCTGATGATCATTCGCTTAAAGAAAAGTAATTTTCCTGATTTTAAACATAGTGCTGCCACAGAATTTATTTTAAATCTTCGAATCACATCATCTAAGTCAATAGCATCACTTCGCCAATCAGTCAACAGCATCACACTGCATAACGTGTTAAATCAAACCGTATCTTTTTGTTAATTCTTTGTTGATCGTAGTTGCCTTCACTCAACATAATGAGAAACATGATATCCTTGACACTCATCTCACACGCCATTCCTTCTTCTCATACCCCATTATAATTTCCATACTTTGATCGGGAACAGTTGTAGGAAACTATGTGTTAATAAGGAATTACTTCTTCATCATTTATGAAGTAGCAGAGAAACACGCTGTGGACGAGCAATACACAGGCTTGAGTCCACCCCTACAACCGCAGTTGTCCACCAGAGCCAAAGCAGCTTGTCAGGTGATTATAGAAAATGGGAAAGAAGTGTAGAAAAAGACATAGGCGATACCAATCTATTAATTGAGTTTGGACTTCAACTTTCTCGTCAGATTAGGTGGCTAGAAAATCAATCTACAACGCTATTATTCTAACGGAACGAACGATAAATTAAGCTAAATTATGAGAGATCCATGAAGATGTTCAACATAACAAGTATTTAGTCCCACTACAAGCAACGTTTATTTTGCCAGTCGTAACTGATAACTTTGGCTTACTTTGCTTCTTATTCATTGTCTTCTGCAGGCATTCCATACACTTGTGTTCACTTTTAGCTCGTTCTGCTTTTTGCACGCATTTACGTCTCAATGGTGCGCCTTAAATCCTCAGTGGAACTCAACTGGGATGTGCCGTCGCGTCTATTGTTAAAATTTTCGATCGTTCTTGCTTTCGTCATTCAACACGGGGCAGTAAAGCATTTGAAGTCAGATTAATTTGATTTGAGAAATTGTATTTCGAGTGAAGACCTAGTGTGACTGTGAAGGGTGATGCCGTCCTCCTAATGTTGATCTTTAAAAAGATTTATTGCTGAGAGAATAAAATAAAATCTATCGTGAGAGATTTCACAGCAATTTAAAATTTAACAACATGTTGAATTACACAGGCATGCACATTTTTAAATTGAACTTATAGGGTTCTGTGCTTTATATAGTTACATAAATTGTACAGCTAGCTACATACATTCTATCAAACTATGTCTAACTATATGTTAGGCATTCAATTTGAGGGCTACATCATGAGTCTCGAGATGCTGTCTGCTGCCACCGCTACGGTGCTCACCGGCAGTGAGTGTGGCGCCAGTGAAGTGTCTTCGTTTCAATTTGTGCACAACCTACAGGGGCTAGCTAGGTCGACTTCATTTCATTTTGCTCGTAACAAACGCGAATTCGATAGGAAACCAGAGTTTGGTAAGTGTTACTATTTCGTTGCAATTTAATCTAGGTTTTAATTGCCAACTCAATTGAAATCAGTAACTGAGGTACAATAGATACATTTATCTGACCAATACTTATTCCGACTATAAAACTAAACATTACTTAAACTCAATCTGGAAATATTTTCCCAATAACTTATCAAATTAAAAACTGCGACGGTCGATAGCATTGCAGCGCTCAAATTTCTCTCTTTCTGAGGAATTTCTGGCTGAGTATCACGTCCTATAGACATACTAATTTCATTTCGTATTGTGCGGACATGATTTTACTGTAGATAAGAAGAACATCTTTTTCTGTGCGATAATCATTTTTTATTAATGTGTCATTATACGGCTTGCACACCTTATTTCATATAATTATCGTTCCAGCTTTTTAAAATCCTAACCTAACAGTAACAATTATTAGAACAGCTCATTGAGGAGCAGCTCAGTAAAAGAAAACAAACGAACATTTTCCGAATCATAAGAAATTACCACTTCGAGGATGCTCAAGCTTTTGTCACAAGACGTGGCTCAGCTTCACCTGCAAATAAATTATAATGCAATCAACAGTAACATCATTAGCGTGAGAGCTGCCTCAACTGAAACGATATTAGCACTAGAAGCCGAAACAGCAGCAACAGCCACCGCCTGGTACAAGAGCGATGACGCTGCAAATCATCGGCAGCGCCTGAAATGCAAACCTAACGATCTTCATGTCATCGCTGATGGATTTAACGGCCATCCAAGCCTCCGTTGAGTTAGTTACTGCACAATCCGAGCGCTCGTTATTCGACCGTAGTCGAGTTATTGCCCGCAAATAAAGGACTCTTATCGTGCTAACTACAAGTCAGGCTACGACCTGCTCACGACGTCTCTGATGCAATAGCCTCACTATAACAACACTTCTTATAGATTTATTGAACCATTAGTCATATTCCTACGACTTGCGAGACAATTTTATGCTTGCTGCTCGACATTTAAATTGATATTGCGATACCTAGAGCACGTGAGAGGGAACGTTTTTAGGTCCCCTGCTACCAGAAATTGGCTTCTGCTTCTAAACATCTCTCGAGCTTTGATAATTTCTCCTGCACACTTTTGGGCCGGCAGTGCATGCTGCACATTACACAAGTAAAAAATATATTAATACAAGACAGTAGCGCGTGGCACTGACAGGAGCGCGTGACGCGATGCATCACTATGTAGAACAGTTTTTCTTTCTAGTCTCATGTGTAACTATATCTCAAGTTTCGCTGCTATAACTCAAATTCCTCATGAATATTGCTCCCTCAGATACATGGAGATATCACAAATACTGAAAGTTTATGTATGTGGCCTCTGCGATTTGGCTTTAATGTAGAAGATTAATTTGTGTAGCATTCAACAAGCAACAACACCTTCGCTTCCCACAGTATGTGCAAGTGTCAAATCGTTATGAATGAATTAGTATTTTCATTTCGGTTACAGAAATGACAATTTAAAGTTTTTTTATCTTAGGTTATGATATTGGGGTAAGATTTAAAATTTAGGGTAGTTAGCAATACTCAGGAAAAATTTGATTTGGAAACATTTATTAAACGATTTTTTTTATTCGCTCTAAATTTGTGCCACGTTATTTACGACGCGTACTTAAAATTTTATTTCTATCAAATACAACTGAAGCCCTTTTTTTATTACATACACTTATTAAATATTCAAGATGGAAACTCAACTCCTACAACATAATTTCTGGACAAGTTTTCTTGGTGTCTGAAAGTATTTCATTTTTTACAAAATCTCTCTCTCTAGATAGAGTTAAATTTCTTGATTGAAAATTAAAAACTATCTTTGTATGCAAAAATGATATCCGTTAAAACGTAAACTGCAATTAGTCAAGCTGAAGTTTTATCAGTTAAACTATCAGTCTGCTTTCGGGACCATCAATGGACTGTAATCATCAACGTAAACTAAAGTTCAATCAGTTTAAAGTCAATAATTGTAGTGAGAAATTTTCAAAGTAGCAGACGCTAACTGGATCGTACCTTCATTTAGCTTTAATTATGTGTTCATGAAAATTGAGTTTGTGACTACTGGTCGATGAGCAACATTCTGCAAATTTCCTCCGTGACCACTGGTAGCTCACGTTGCGGTCAAAGTGTTGAAAGTTTTTTAGATATGTCACAGGGTGCTGGTATCATTATGCTTTACAATATTTTCCTTTAGCAACGAAGTTTCAGTAGTCCATACAATAAAACGAGAAAAAACGAAGATGGTGCAGTTATTTTGAAAACATCTAATGCTGCAAAGACGGAATAAGGCGTTGAGATCCAGTAATAAAATAACACGTTAATATAACATTGGGTAATTGTTTCTTAACACGTCTCCTGCGACGAGACCCTCCGATGGTCGCTGCATGAGGGGATCTTCATAATGCTGCTGACCGAACCCCAGTCACTAACTCAATTTTTATAAATATTTAATGAAAGCTAATTGAAGGCAAGATACAGTTAATGTTTTTTTCCAATATTACTTACAATAAGTTTCTTTAAATTTGAACTGAGTATTGAAATTCATATTACCCATCGCACTAAGCGTGTTAAAACAGGCCCGGGTACTTTTAGGCCAATGAAAAAAAAAAAACTGAACACATCAGGAGCTCATGCAAAACTTTGGTCGCTGTCCTCATGGAAGTGCATTCACTCGCTGTAAATAACCACAAAACTTTGTGCTTTATAAAAGAGTTTGAAGAAAAGTCAGACGATGCATCTTAAAGTTATGTTGTTATGATTTGTCAAATACCAAAATGGTAGCATCAAAGCGTAAAGTTTTATCTCTCTTTGAAACCCTAATTTTGTTCGGCGTGAATTCAAAATATAAAGCCTGACATTGCAAATGTCGTCTGCAGGTCGAGAAGCTCCACTTATCAGTTGTCAGTCGATGTAAGGAGTGCGGGTCATTGAAATCAAATTCTAATCTCAGCAGGCTTCCTGAAACAATCAAACAGGATGATTGAACGACTAAAATGTCTCCAAGAAACCGTTTCAAGATAGTGGTACTAATTTCTAGTCTGCTTAGTGGAAAGTCTTGTGCAGATACCTCCAAAAGAATTTAAATAATTTATTTACCACATGCGATACACAAGCGACGATAACAAACAAAATTGAACGCTATTTTTCTTGTGGATAAACCACTTAGTCCAAATATAAGGTGACCCTTAAAGTTTTGCAGAGAATTTTGCTTTGACTGATGAACAATGATCTAATATTTTTTGACCAGTAATTTAAACTTTAACGTTCTTAGATCTGACCTGTCGACGCACGGTCGGGCAAGACAGGGAAATTTTTTTTTCTCGGAACTTCAAAAGACAGGCAGGTTCGGAGGTGGCTCTGCAGTAGTGCGGTGTAAGATTTCGGCTGAAGATGTTTGCCATTATGTCTATTTGCAAAATGAAGTTAATGCAAACGAACTATGGTGTCCATGAACTACGCCAGCACACCATTTACAACTCACGAATTAATACGGGCAACCACATGTTTTCTTGCAAGACAATACTTTTTACCACAGATTAAAATAGTGAGACTGCATTGAAAGGAAATCATATTACTTGTTATGCCCAGACAAATCTTTGTCGGTCGTGTCCTTATACAATTCAATTTCTAATTCAAATTGCTTCTGATTTCTTAACATGAGAAGTGAAAGTGTGAATAATAATTATTGAGTACAAGAGCTTCCCTTACAACAACTCATACCTGCTTTTTCCGTTGCCTATCCTCACACGAAGGAGCTACCTCTTCGGATGAATGCTTGTTCTGATAAAATGGTATATTAAAATTAAGAAGCTTCTCCGTCAAAGAAGAACGCTGTGCTCTTTTCGCCGAAGGCAAAATATAGTCCCGACTGAAACAAGGTCAAGAAAGTTTAGAATACTAATGAAGAAAAGACTGAGATAAGAACTCTTTAAATTCATGATGACTATCAAAAATTTCTAGAAAAAGTAAGAAACAAAATTGAGTATTTCAAGTGACTATTTACAATATATAGCCAAAATTGCAATGATTTCTTCTAGGGTGATGGACTTGCCTCCTCAGCCTTTAATATTTGTGAACAATGACAATTGAAATTTTTTATCTACTGTTCCTTTCGAGAGAGTATTGAAGTGAAGTTACACAAAACTTACACAGCATACTTCATAGGAGAAAAGTAAAATTTCTACTTAGTTTTAAAAGAAAACAATCCAGCAATGTGTGCTTCGTCAGCTTCACACAATACGCTAACTGGCACAGCAAACTGAAACAATTTTTTTTTGCGCAACCTACCTCTTTCATCTTCATAAACTGACATTTTAATCTCATAATACAAAAATAATCCCAACTTGCTCAAACTAGTTCAAAGTTTCATCAAGCAGTTTAATTCAGCTGCTCAACTTTCTTAAAGACATTAGACAACATAGCCTGTTGTGTATTTGAAACTCCATGGACTGCATGAACTACCCTTTACTTGATTTCTTCATTTCACAGAAATCGCATGACACGAGATTCCCGAAAACGTAGTTTTGCATTCAAATTTTGCTCGTATTTTATTCTTGTGTATTTTTATTAGCATGAAAAATATTGCATATGTGAGGTACATTTGGAAGTTAGCAAAGAAAATAAGAAAAGTTCAAGCGAAGCTGAAAGTTTTTAATCTGCAGCCATTTTGAAGACACTAATTAAGCACCAAAATATGATACAAGGGGAAAAAATGAGAGAAAAGTTTAATTACCAGTTGCTATCAACTTTAAAGCCCCGAAATAAATTGGAAATAGCCTGTTGACAGTACCGTGGGATTAAGAAACTCGTAATCAATCACAGAATGCGAAAAATGATCGAACAGATTGCAATATATTACAATACACAAGCTTGGCATTATGTTAAAGGAAAGACGATAAGCGTTAGATAGATTTCGTGTATGAATTGATTAGTTCTTCGACTAGTTGTCACTGCCATATGTTGTCATTTATTTACGTGAACTGCAGCCATTATTAAATTCTATCGAATTAACGAAATGCGAGCTCACAATTATTTAGATGATACAAAATGCACGCAACGTTTGACAGTGACTGAAGTTGGGTAACCGAAATTAGATACTTTGCAATTATAGGTATGGAACCGGATTTTCAAAATTTAGGAAATATATCGTTCAAAATACGATCTAAAATACGGTCTAAAGATGTCTTTGCAATAAGAGAACAAAAAGAAGCGGTTCATGTATATGTAGTGTCGTATCTTTCGGCACTACTAGCGGTATTGTAGCAGAAGCTTTAACTTCTGTTAGCTGTAGACTAAGGAGCTGGATAAGTAAACGCACAGCAAGGCTCCTAATAATGTACTGATTCCATCGGTGACAGACCTTCCTTAACCCTTTGCTTCCCGACGGGAACTCCAGTTCCAATCGTACAATTGAGAGGTACACCCTTGTTATGTGCAAAAAGTTTACAAAGAGGTTTTTGATCGTTATGAATGATGAACTTAGCACCAAGAAGAAATTTCTTGAATTTTCGACACCGAAAACAACACTAAGGCTTTCTCTTTCGAAGTTAGAATAGTTTCGCTCTGCATTATTTAGAGATCAAGAGGCAAATTGAACAGGACACCAATCATGAGAAGGACCAACGCGTTGCATGAGTACGGCAGCAACTCCATAACCAGAACTATCCGTTTCAAGGAGAGTTTCATGGTTGGGATCAAAAAATTTTAGAGGCTTATGCAAACGAAAGATATCCTTGATTATTTGGACACTTTTATCCTGCTCTGGAGTCCACCGGAAAGGTACATCTTTCCTAAGTAGCGAATACAGAGGATGCATGACATGAGAAAAATTGGGTACAAAACGACTGTTGAAATTACACAATCCTATGAAAGCACGCAACTGTTTGAGGATTTTGGGAACAGTTGCATTGAGAATTGCGTCTACCTTCTCAGAATTAGGGTGAACACTTTTGTTATCAAAAACGTGCTCTAGATAAGACACACGATCAGTTAGAAAGGCACATTTATAAAGATTTAAGCGAATTCCAGCATTTTTGAGGACAGACAAAACTTTGTCAAGAAGTTCCAAATGAGCATCATAGGAAGAGGTCAAAATAAGTAGATCATCCTGGTACACAATGATGTTATCGATGTCAGAAAGAGTCTTGTTCATGAACGCTTGAAAAATACCAGGGCTTGCACGCAATCCATAAGGTAAGTAATTGTACATAACCTTCCGAGGTGTTAATGGTCGTACACTTTTTTGATTCTTCGTCCAACGGAATTTGCAGAAATGCATTTGACAAATCAATTTTGGAGAAAAACTTCGCGTCTCCGACTTGAAAAATTACATCATCAATGACAGGTAGTACAGATTGAACAGGATTCAGAAAATTGTTAATGGAGGCTGAAAAATCTCCACAGATTCTCACACTGCCGTCAGACTTCAGAACATTAACGGTAGGAGATGCCCATTGGCTATCATACACTTTAGAAATTTTACCCATACTCTGCAAGCGCTCCAGTTCGGTTTTGACAGAGTCTTTTAGTCTTACAGGAACAGGGCGTGCTTTACAAAATACAGGAACTGCATTAGGCAACACATCAAGATGAACGGTATCTATAACGTTAGACTCTGAATTAGATGATAAGTACGAATCATATTTCAAAGACAAGCTTCTCGGCAAATTATGGCAATCCGTTTTGTTTATAGTGTCGCATTTATCAGGAATGACAACATTTACGTTGAGTTTAGAACAAATATCTCGGCCAAGCAAGTTGATTCTATCATCTTCCACAATGAAAAACTAATGATTAAAACTGACGTCTTTATAACTAATGATTATTGAAGATTGACCAAGCAAATTTACAGAGCCACCACTGTATCCGAGCACTTTGCTACACGTAGGACGTATAACAGTACCAACTGCAAGTGCATCTCTTTTACGTATAGTTGAGACTGCACTACCATTATCAAGCAGAAATTCAACAGGTTTACAATTCAAGTTGCAAATTAACATAGTAGGCTCTTTTGTAACGGGAATTAAAGTGGTGTTTACTCTAAAAAATGAGAGTCATTCAAGTGATTATCAGAGAAATTACCGTCACCGTTGTCGTTCCTAGGGTTTTGTAGAACAACTTCGTTCTTCCGATGTGGAGACTCACGTGAACTCTTCATTGACCCATCTTCTTTTTCGACGTTGCAATGATAATCACTTCTTACCGGCTGCACTATGTAAGTACGAGCTGCGTCCATTTCTCTTCGTGTAGGTCCCCTCCGTGTAGGTTCCCTTCACGTAGGCTCCGCCGGAGAAGGCCGTGCTGCCGTCGTAGATTTGCAAACTTTAGATATGTGGCCTGTCTTCCCACATGTATTACACTTCAGTTTCAAAGCATGGCAATTCTTTGCAAGATGCTTTTGCTTAGCTCCGCAACGGATGCATGTGTAGTTCGGCTGTAATTTTCCTGTTGTGAAAAGCGATGAAGATGAATCCTCACGAATAATATCTTGAGCATCGGAACTTAATTGTCCGATGAGTTTTGCATGTTCAACACATTCGTTGAATGCTTTGGTATCACACTTCTGTAGAACTGCACTGAGAATTTGCGCTGAATGTAGACCAGCCACGAAGGCATCTCTCAATAGACGATCGCGACAGCAATTTTCGTAGTTGCACGCAGATGCTAAGTTATTTAACGTTTTAGCAAAACTTTCTATGGATTCATTAACACCTTGCTTTCTATTTAGAAATGTTACAGATGCGCCGACAATGGATTTCTTGATTTCAAATTGCTGTATTAACTTTTCTTCTAGTTCGTCAGATGTAGTATCAGAGAGTAACGTAGGTTTAATTCTTCGTTGTAGATCAGTAATGATGTTTACAGGCAAGGCTTTAACTAAAATACTAGCTTCCTTACTGCCATTGTTTCCCGCCTTCTGAAGAGCGTCTGCACACTGTACTTGTACTCTCTGCAGAAACTCTCACACTGTTTCTACTTCAACGTCGAATGGAAGACAGCTAACTGTAGAAAACGCCATCTTGGTTTCAAGGCACTTGTAAAGTTCATATTCACTATAGAGATTCGAAATTTTCGTCGCCAATTTGTAGTGCCGTATCTTTCGGCACTACTAGCGGTATTGTAGCAGAAGCTTTAACTTCTGTTAGCTATAGACTAAGGAGCTGGATAAGTAAACGCACAGCAAGGCTCCTAATAATGTACTGATTCCATCGGGGACAGACCTTCCTTAAAACTAGCAGTGCCCGGAAGTCAAACAAAGACCTTCCGGTGCTTCTAGGGGCACAGTGTAACAAGGACTTCGCCGGCCAGTTTCCGGTCGCTGCGGTCTGGGCAGTTCCGACCCATCCGAACCCAAGTGCAATAAAGACATCCGGCGGCGCCTGCCCTGCAAGGCTCACTCCGAGATACAATAGTACAATATACTAAGAAATTCTCACAGTGAGGCACACAGTACAGGCTTTACGCAATTGTTGAGACAAATTTGAATGAGCCAATGAGTGCATCGTAGAGGTTCATCCATGCAGGCAAGGGTGTCAATGGGAAGTGCTAAGGTTATCTACAGAATCACATCATAATTATCCTCTGAAGATCCTTTGTATAGTAAAATAAAGCTCTTGCCTTCATGTACTCCGAGCATCCTTTGCACATCCGCAGGTTCCTGTAACAGAAAAGGCTTTGAGTTAACTCGATACATTCAGCACTAAACATGAATCATAGCACAGACATAATGAATTATTAATGGAAAAAAAAAATACTTGAGAGCATTTCCAGCCAGTGGGAGTTCTCGACGCTGCGTAAAGTTGCCAGCGTTCTAACGCCCCAGCGAGTAGTGGCCTTCAACACCCTCTCCTCTGCGGCCTTCTTGGCGTAGACATGATAACCCTCAACGGCTGCGGCAACGAGCACCAGCCTGAAGAGTAGCATCGTTTTCATTTTGCAACAAGTAGATTCTTTTTACCTGAAATAAAACAACGATTCTTAAAAAAACTTTTTATGTTCTTCCAGGTCAAACAATAAATAAGCGGGGTATCAATCTGTTTATTTCAACGTACATTCGATCGAGTGCAATACCGTTCGTTATCTATCATGGAGAGACTAACCTCAGAAAAAGCTGATCTGTGAGGGCCAGTTGAAGTGTAAGCATGACGTGTGTGTCCCCCTTATACGGGGTAGGTTTTGTGGTGCAGGAGGTGTGGGAGGGCGACAGGTGGTGGCCATGCTGGCAGCTGTCTGGAAATAATAAATCAAGAGCTTGCACTGAGAAATCATTTTTCAAATTCAAATGATAAGCCATTTCAAGTAAATGCCATAGTCATTTGGTATTCACGTTACCAGAAACATTTTCTTTCTTTAGTAGTGAATGTGTCTTAGAAATAATTTTCGTCGCATGCGTGAAAAATATTTTGGATAGAACAAATCTTACTTCTCGTTCTCATGACACAACGACAAAAACTTCTCAAATTATTTCCAAAAATATCTTTAAGTCTTTCTACTTTGAACAGTTCAACCCCTTCAATAAAGCAGCGCTGATACTTCTCAGCAGTTAATGAAATATTTTTCAAAAGAAGACCTAGTTTATTTGATGTTCCAGCGCAAAAAAAAAGTGAGCCCAATTCCACTATTCCGAAGTCATAGCTCTCACAACTTGGGTCATGTGAAAATTGTCACGGAAAGTCAAGCTATCAAAAGTTCGCTTTACTACCAGAGTTGCATTGAAATATTTAGCCAACACTTGAGAATTGGACGGGTGATCCACTAATAAAAAGCAGTGAATATTACTTGTGAACAGTGTGTCGAATGTAAGCTGGCATATTACAGCAAGAACTCCGCTTAATATTGATAATATTGTTAAAATGTGGACGCCCTGCATTCGGACGAAGGCTTTGAACGAGCTGCGTTTACGAACTTTGTTCCTCAGCATCGCGTTGACCTAAAATTTAAAAAGAAGTTGATGTATCAAGTAACCAATTTAAAAATCACGAGACAACTCTAAAAGTTCAGGACAATAATTATTCTATTGCGCAGCGGAATAGAATGAAGCTGCTCGGTATCCCAGAATATCTTCTTTTTTATCATTTTTTAAAATTTTCCTCTTCTTTTATGTTCGTTTCCTGATAAGCCTTTGCATCTGCGTCAAAATGGCATATGAAATCTGAGTGGTTTGTAATTTTCGAAGCTTTTTCGAAGCTTGTGCATGTGGTCATTTTCCAGCATTGAACGTTCGTATGGTATCATATTTTTCATCGCCTTGAGTACACGAAAAAACTAACTAAGGAAAGATTTCATCTCGCGCATTTCATTCTCGTTCAATAACTGAATTTATAAAAATAACGATAATATGAGTAAATAAACGGAATTAAAAACAAACTTTCATTTCGCAAGCTTCCACCGTTCATGCATTTTGTCTTTATTTAAATTTGATTAAGTATTTTGAGGGATATTCACTAATTCTTCAAAGTTTCAACTTCCATTTCCTGAATTAGTTTTAAAGTCCGACGATGCGTTATGCATGTATATACAATGGATGGCAAAATAATGCAACACGTTGATAAGTCACTAGATTTCACAATTCTAAATCAAGTACAATTACGAAAATTAAACTACAAATAAACAATAGTATAAAATGGTTAATGATATATCTATCACACAAAATGATTTAATAGAAAATTCAAATACATAGGAACGTGTAAAATTAGGAAGTGAACAAAAGTTTGCATTACCAGATTTTTTTCTCGATATTAAAGATTAAAATTATTGTGGGATAATTCCAGAATGTTCTAATATATTCTACTATTTGACATCCGAACTTTCGTCAGTATTTATTTCCAATAACGTGTCATTGGTACAGCAGCTCTCGTTCTGAAAGGTCGTAAGCGTAGGTAAGAATAAGGAACGGATTGTGGAGCTCTGTAATGAAGGTTTGGGATATCAGAAGATATGTGCAAAACTGTATGCTATTATAGCCTAGGTTGGAGCCATAATACGTAAGTGAAAATGCCGGGATCAGGGTTTCCACGCGAGGCGGTTCTAATTACCCTAGCTGAAGGGTGTTGATTACCCCAGATTACCCTAAAACAGCTAATCCTGACCTATGTTCTATAAATTAACTAAAAGGTCAATGGACTGGTTTCCAGAGCTCCATCAGTGTGAATTAGCACTGTGTTACATGCTGCATGAGCGTCAGGAGGGAAGGCTAATTGATCGGCGTTAGAATGCTGGTTTGATTTCCCAGACAATATCACGTAAAAGATGTTTGCCAAATACCTGTCGAATTGTTTGATGCCCGCTGTTTTCCAAGGGGCACCTTTTTCAGCGACTCCTGTTCTGGCAACACTGTTTTCATCGAATCTACAAGAGGCTCACACAATGAGATAGGTAGGTGGTGCTCAGCTAAAAATGCGCAAACTTGCAGTTCCACTTTACCAGCACGATTTTCGAGAAGATCATTGGATAGCACGTAGCTGGCAATTGATGGGGTTTTCTTTGCCACCATGGATCGTTGTTTGTGTCTCTGAGAGCATGTGACGCTTGGTCTCTGATTTCATACAAGGAATATCGGTTCGACAAACCTTACAATATGCCACATCCTTTTGATCTGTTGATTTTGAGGACTTGGCTAACCATCCTTCAACTCAGGTTCCGATATCCACGAATCTTTGAATTTCTGCTGATAGTTCTCAGCTTTCACGTGCTTTCCTTTACTTCGAGGTGGTGTCGTCGGCTCTCCCTTACTCGGTGCGCAATATTTGCCCTGCTGCAAGAAATGCAATAACTTGTTTACCTATCCCTAGTATAATTATCTATTTATCATTTCATTTTCCATCTATTCACGCTCTTCATCCATTCTTTCTACATGCTCAGTCTAACCTAACACTTTGATCCACTCACTCTGATGGCTTTCTGGTTTTCCTCACGCATGACCTTCATGTATTTGCATTACGGATTTTATCCAATCTTGTTACATCACATACTCGTATATGCTTCTCACAAACTTCGTCGCGATCACATTCACTCTTCACCTCATAAAACTGATCGTAAAGTAATAAATTTTGTTCATTTCTTAAAAGCCGGGTGAGGAATTTCAGAGGCTTTTGGAAAAAAAATACCTTGCCTTCGTTAATATGTATAAACTTTCCTCAACACTCAGTTGCTAGGAGCCCTAGTGCTTCAATTTCGGTTGACGGAATTCTAGGCATGATCGCAGCTATATCAAATTCTACGTCCGTGTTACAGCGCCTAAGAAAGACAGTGAGAATGCAAACATATATATTGCAAGTTTTAAGTCAATAACTGTACTCTTTTCTTCAGATGAATTTTTGTAATTAATTTATAGCTTCTTCTATGCGCCTTTAGCACATTTTGTAACTGGAAGTGTCGGAAAACCCTGTCTAAATTTTTTGTTTGCATCGCTACAATAACATGTTTCGTTGGCGTGCAATATGGCTAAGAAATAGGCTATTGCGCGTGTAATATTCCAACTAATTAGCTGGTAAAATACCGGCGCTGTGAGGTAACTCAGCTTTTAATTTAATCACTGTCACGAAAATTAACCTATTAATTATTTCTACGATGAATATATTAGCTGTGGTATTTAACAATACATCAAACATACCTGTCAATATTCTGTTGAAGCTTATAAGCACGCGCAATCAGAACAGGACAGTGACTTTCGTCGACTGGCTGTTGCTGACACCGATCGAGTTTTTTATTAGCGAAATGCAACTCAGAATCATTTGTCAAAACGGAGTGGACAAGAGATATTATGGCTTCGTATCTTGACGCCGTCTTTTGTGAGCGATACCTGATGACAATCAAAGGTGCGACATTAATCACAGCAGCAGTGCAGTTTTGTGAACACTAAATTCTGACTCATTTCATTGCATTTCGTTCAAGTGGTGACCAGTAGGGTGCTTGCACATTGGCTGCCAATGTTCTATTTTTCGTAGATTAGGCGGGCACTTCCTTCACGGAGCTCCGATTACCCTTGATTTGGCCATTTTCTTCATTACCCCAAACATTACCCTAAGGTACCCCTGATTACCCTAAACTAGGGTAATTACCCTGCTCGTGGAAACACTGGTCGGGATACGACTCTCAACAGGCCTCGAACTGGCCGTCCACGGAAGATTAATGACCGTGCTGCTCGAAAATTGGTCCGAACAGTTACTCGTGAAGAATTGACGGATGATCTCAAGGATCTGGGATCGAAGCCAGCAAACATACGATCAGCAGGGCACTACGCCGTAAAGGTCTTCACCCCCAAACCCCTCGTAGAACATCTCTTCTCCAGAAACGTCACGTCAAGGCTCGGCTGAACTATGCCAATGACCATTTGAAGAAGCCAGCAGGGTTTTGGAATTCAGTACTGTGGTCAGACGAAACCAAAATCGAATTATTTGGGAGAAACAGCACAAACCATGTTTGGAGGCAACAAAACGAAGAGTATAAACCAAATGTACCATACCCAGTGTTGAGTTTGGAGGGGGCTTAATCATGGTATGGAGATATCTCAGCTCATCAGGGGTAGGTAGACTTCACATCATTGAAGGAATCATGAATGGCAGGAAATATCGTGAAATATTGGAAGAGCAGCTCCTACTTTCAAGTGAAACGTGGATGGACCTTCTAAGAAGACAACGATTCAAAGCATACTGAAAACGAAACTAAGGAATGGTTGAGGATGAAGAAGATAAACATTTTAGATTGGCGAAGTCATTCGCCGGACGTGAATCCGATCGAAAAGTTGTGGAGGGAATTGAAATTCCAGATTCAGAAGAGAGGTCCTAGTAACATCACTGAACTCAAAGAAATTTGCATTGAAGAATGAAATAAGATTACACCCGAAACTTGCAGAGGGCTGGTAGTGAACTAATGTACTCTAAGTCTAAGCCTCTCGTAGCCATAACTGATAATAACGGCTGTGCAACGAAGTATTAATGTTTGTATATCTGGAAATATGTTGTAAACTTTTGTTCACGTACTTATTATGCTCTTTTCTACACATTTTTCTGTGAAATATTTATAGGTTTTAGATATGTTATTAACCTTTTTATACTTCTGAAGTATTTTTAATATTTTAGTTTTTGGAATTGTACGTGGTTTAGAAATCTGGAATCTGCCGACTCAATCGACGTGTTGTATTATTTAGCCTCACCCCCCACTGTATATATACGCTCAGTAGTTAGTCCAAAGCTACTAATCTAGAGACTCACATTAGTACTATAACTACTTTTTTTCTTTTTTATCAACTTTCAACTTGTCACGCAACTTAACAAGTCATTTTCTTATATTATTCTCACGCATTAATATAAGAAGTATCATTAGTTTGTGTGAATTTAAACATGTTCTATAAGGTAGTTGAATTAGTTTAGTATTTTATTCTTTGCACAAAAGTTATTATAAATTTTTCGCCATTTCAATCCTTTCGTTCTGGATACAAATTATCTACAAGCGCTGTCAACATTATTCCCTGATGTCACCAGCGTCAAAGCTCATAAGCCAATGTACGTGAAGACTGTTAAAAGCGTTTCACTCCACTGTGTACATCTTTTTATTTCTTTTATTACATTAATTCATCAATAAACATAATCATATTTAAAATAACTTGCTATGGGATGCATTTTTATGTTTTTTAGTCTTTCGTACGAAGATTGACATAGGCTGTCATGTCACCCGATGTAATTTCATCTGTAATATGACGCGTTTGGAAGAAGAACGACGTAAGCGTCATATACTTTTCCACACTAAGAGCTTAAGTGTTTGGAAGTGAAGATAATTGCTTGCAATTAGCAGAACTTTGAGCCATTAAACGGGCTTTAATAATCGTGTAATGGAAGAGTACTATTATTTATTTAAATGTTATTGTAATCTTATATGTCATTTCAAAATGAAGTTCAAAATTTTACCAGATATAGTTATATACCAAATAGAGGTCAGTGTTGTGCATGTAGATGGAACAGAAAACAACTTAATGTTAAAGATATCTGTGAAATCTCAAAGCCAAGTTAAATCACAAGTATATACAGGATTATTTGCTGCGGTAATATTTATTTATGATACTTATGTTACGTAATCTAAAATATCATCTTCGCCAGAATCTTGATCATTTTGATCTGCATTTCAACTTTGTTCAACTTTTTAAGCCCATTTTTATAAAAAATAACTGTGAACGCTTGGCATCAATTCAGTCAAATCTTTGAGGCCTTTAATTTTCTTATTTGGTATGGACAGAATTTGCGAATACTTTGGCAGCAAGAGGAAGTTTGTTAGGTTAAGCACAGTTGAGGTGCCAGTCGAAGAACTTTTGTTATATGTCGTATGAATAACAAACTCTTCCTTGTACTGTCGATCAAACGTTAATATTCTGGAGTCTTTGAACTTAGCAGAAGGTGTTTTACGCTTTACGACGCTCATTTGCAATTCTTCAAAATCCAGAAAGATAGATTGTTGCATGTTCACTACTACAAAACGCTGTGACACCTATGTTGCAATTGCTTTGATATAATCATACCTTGTATAAATTGTATTGTAATGCATCTTTATATTTTGTTCAATTTGTTCAATTTGACCATCACAAATCATAGTAGAGTGCCCAATTATCAGGGAAACGTGTTGTATACAATTAAATGCACCACTTCGTATCTGTCTGAGGTACGTAAATACAAGGTTAATGTTTTTATTTTGTCCAGAGCAATTATCGGGAAAAACGTACAGTTGTTTTCCTTGCTGGATTTGAATATTTTCTTCTATCCAATGGTGTAGACAGCTTGCTATCTCAGCGCTGCCTCGCTCTGCTGTCAGTTCATCCTTCATATACTGTACATTGTATGCCAATTCGTTTTTAAATTTGAAATGCTCAAATTGTTGGTCCACATTTTACGTTCGTAATACGCAATTCCTAAGGTAAGTCTCGGAGTTGGAAGAGTTTGTTGTAAATCTACACAAATTACAAACAGATTTTGATCGTCGTTTTTCTTGAAGGAACTCATGAGTTGTTTTGCCTCGTTAGCCATTTTTTATGCAATTTCAAGCACTCACTAACCGTGGCCTTTGTTTGCTCATCGTTCGAGTTCTGAAGGTTCATATATTCACTCCGTCACAAGTTGTGCAAAAATCTGTTTTTAGATGGCAGAGTCCGATGTCATATAATGTGAATACTCGTCTGTAATAGTCAAGGCTCACTAGTGTTTCTTCCGGATAATTCTCAAACATTCAAACATTATAGGCTTGAAACACTTTTCACAGAAGTGAGACTACCTGAACAAAAATAAACTTTATAAGGAGAATGAGCTCTTGAATAATGATTTGTGAAAGTAGGAAGCATTTCAATGTGTTAACTTTTTGTCTTTTGTCAACTTTATTTTTTGGTGTATCCTTTCTCTTACGATCTTTCTGAAGAACACCTTGCTCATTTATTTTTTCGGGGCATTTAAAACATGTTCATCAAAAATTCCACGTATATTTAGGAAAGTTTTTTTGAAAACTTAGAAAGTTTCCTCCTCGGACATTACACGATGTGCATTATTGTTGTATTTCTTCTGCTCTGTCCACTTGTCCGAACTCTTGTGACCTTTTGTTTTCTATCATATTTCTGTATGGAGCTATTTTGTTCGTTGTAATTTCCTATTTTTAAAATGATTTGAATATTGACTTAACCTTTTCCGACCCACCTATTTTCACGAAACATTTTTCTCACACGAACATGCATCTCCAGGACTGCGCTTTCTTGCAACGCATGTTGAGACACTACTGACAAACTCTTCTCCACTATTTCGCTTCCGTTTTGCTGCTCCTCTTTTCAACTTGTCCGCATTTCTTGTTCTTTTTCTTCGAATGTTATTAGAAGGGTGCTTACAAAATTAAATTAAAGATGTTAGAATTCAATAAACAACTATGATGTTAGTGCACGTCGATTGGCAAGTCTAGAAAAATCAAAATCACATAAAACATAATTAGGTAGAGACTTTAAGAAAAATGTATTATCTTAAGTATCCACTTTTCAACATACCTTTATCAAATATATAAACACCTATTTTCGCACAAATCCTTGGAATTTTGCAATGATATTTGGCGATTAGATTCTCCTTGATATTCTACGGATTTTGCGACAAAAATTTGAAAATTCAAATTTATGGTGCAATTACGACGTTCTCCCACCCGCCATATATACCTTATGAAACATTTGTGTTTTCTTCTCTTATTCATTAGTGTACCTCATACGTATGGTTCGTCAATTAATTTTGGAACTTTATGTTAAGAAATCCTAAAAATCTAACGTGCTAAAATTTTTTTGGAATGAGACGATTTTTTCTTTCTGTCTTTCAATGTTAGGGATAGTATTACTGTACCCAAACATTCAATAAATGTAAGTAATTACAATGAGAAGGCAAAAATAAGGTTTTCAAATTGTAAATTTTGAAATTTGAAGATCCTTACTAAAAATTTTATTTCAGAGTCACGCATCAATAGCAGAAAAATTGAGATGCTCAATTCATGCCACTAAATTTGAAACAAAGTTGAAGTAGGTTTAAATCCTTGAAAGTTGCAAAAAAATCCTGTTTGGTGTAATTTTTCTTTCAAATTTTCGACATATATTAGCTCATTGTGGCGTTTACTTCAGCCATGTATGCTGCCATTTCAAGCTCAAATCTACCCTCAGTCTGTCAGATTGATCTTATTCGTCTTCTTTTTGCAATATACTTGTTATTCTGCTCTCTTATTTCGCTTCGGCCTGATCGTCAGGCTCGTTTTGTCACTAGCCTTTGAGAATATTTTTATCCTACAGTTTTATATGTTTAACTCTATTTTGTTAGCCCTCCAATGATTTTTCCTGTCACGTGCTTGCTCTTTTTTGCCTTCGTCTTGGGGTAAGCTTTGTCGCCGGAGTCTATGATGGTCTTTCCTTTCTTTTATTTTCTCATACGACATTTCATTTATGGGTAAAAGTTTGTGTGACCATATGCAACATGTGATTAGTGTGATAAGTAACGGAATAATAAATAAGACAATTATTGGTTGAGTACCACACCTCAGATGCATAGGATGGGCAGTAAGTTGAGGCTAGAGAGGCTGGTGCCTGCTATGCTATGGGGACTGGCGCCCCCAGGCGGGATACTGTTGGGTTACCTCAGTTATATATATAGGTCTTTGGGGCTTGCATAGGTTTGCATTGTTCGTATTAAATACTACCTTCTCTTTGTTCGTTTGAAATTACAAGTTACGCATCTAGGGAGTCTTTAATATACGTATGATGAAAATCGCAATCAAGTTATTAATAAATTTAAATTATTAATATAAGTTCATAGCACTTGGCAATTTCAATCGATGGTTGATTTTAATAGGTTAAATAATTAACTATGCAATTAACGTATTGGTTTGCGATGAATACGTCAGTTTACTACCATCACTCAATTACTTATAAAATTATTTAATTAACACTATCGCCTTCTTGCTTACTGAAAATTTGATTTGTTCAATATCATAAAATAATGTAAAATTAATATCTTATGATAATGAAACCAGAGTGAAATGTAAAAATAAAATCATGGAATTAAACTCCGCTGCATGCCTTTAAAGTTGCATCATCAAAAAAGAAGGCCTTGGTGACAGCTTCAATTCTTTTTATTCTTCTCAGCTGTCGAAGAAAACCTTTTTTAACCAGCACACGTGTTGTCAAAGCAATAATTAACTTGATATTCTTTGCACAGGTTGTAGCGCCTCAACGACATTACTTCATTTTATCAGTACTCACAAGCATCTGACATACAAAAGAGATGTGAGTTTGTAAGTTAATTTGGACTCATTTGCATTTTAAAGTAATCATGGTATGTAGTGGCTCCTAATCTTTTCAAGTGTACATTGCTCACATTAATAAGAGTTGGCATTATATTTGAGCAGGTGAGAGCTGTGGCGTATGTCACACAATGGTGTCTTGAACATTTCACGCTAACTTCGAATTTATTTATAATTTTTGTCAATGTTTGAAATATCTTACGCGATAGCAACACAAAGAACGTCACATTCTCCTGGCATGTTGCGAACAATGATCTCGCATGAAGGCTATGCATAATTTTAACTACACTACTCCAATATCGATGGAAACATTAGCCGTATTGTACCTTTCGATCGAATGCACTTTCATAACTTTTTGACGCTGATCAACACGTGGGCGAATGAATTTAGTAACTACTGAAATTGTAGATCGCTCACTAATCTAGGAAAATTATTTGGGGAATATATAATGTAAATTTTAACAGAAGCAGGTGCAAATGAACAACAGAGAACAGATGCGTGTTGTGCTCTGTTTCATTTTTTCATTTATTATTTTTGACTAAATCATTCTAGCCGCTTGGAAATTATTTGGGGCGGTATTTCAGATTATTTTAGTAGAGTGTTTCATGTCGGTTCTTCTCTCGTTTTAAACCATCTCAAATTTTTACTCACATAACTGCTACTACAACCACCGTTATTACACTGGCACCGACATCAGGATAGGGACTTCAAGAAACATGTTACGGCTCATACTCGACTGTAAAGACAATAAATAAGCAATTTGACTAAGTGTGCCTCATAAGGCACGAGGCGCACATGAGGGTGACATGAAATTTAGTTCTGGAACTCAAGCCATGATGCTCTCTCAATCTGATGCTTCGGGTTCACCTCGTCAAGCTCGCGTATTTGATTCTTAATGGGCCCAGTTATTTACATCGTTGAGAAATACGTAGAAGATAGAGAGCGAGGCAGCACTACTCTACTTTCAAAAGTTTTTGTTATAGCTTTTTAAGTTTACAGCGATAGTTGAGTCCTTCTGAGGAAAGCTTCTAATTGTATGTATCAAATGTACTAGTCTTTACTATTAAAGGAAAAACTTAAAACATTTCCGTTAAGCAGAGAAGCTATGAAATTTCCCGGTTGATTAAAGTAATTATAAGATCCCTAGTCTGAACGAAAACGAGTGTCTCAACATCATCCTTGAAAATTTTATGCAAATATGAAAATGAAAACCGCATTAGTATCATTTTACCTAACAGTTTTTCACGCAAACTATGTAGTAGAGCGAAGTGTAGATAATGCGACTTGCTGCATGTGAAGCAACCTAACTTGGTTACTGATTTCAATAATTCAGGGCTATGAAAATGCATCCAAGACTTGAATCCGAACTTTATTTAAGAAACGTTCTTTTTCTATTTCACCTTTCTGACGACGTCTTCTTCTATGAAGGAGAGAGCTAATGTTTCGCTGCTCAATTTGAAAGATTATTACAGCAAACTCAGCCCTCGGTGTCGTCGAAAAAGCAAAATCAATTTATAATAATTATTCATCTCGAAGTGAAGGGCAGTGAAGTGTTGATGCTTTTGTCAGTGAGGATTGCATTCCGGTTTTGAAATCATGGTTAGGGATCAGGGCTGCCAAAATCGTTTCGGCTGATCGTACCAAAACATTCATGAAAACGTACCAAATCTATTAAACTATTAATAAAACGTAAAATTCAAAGGTTTTACTTACTTTTTCGGTTAGAACAAAAGCTTCCTCCTTCTCTTCTTCCTTTATAGATTATCAATGTTTTTCATTCAATTTGTGACTCAGCTCCGGTGGTGGATTCCATTTTGTGTAATCTATGTTCTCTTACATAGATTTTGATCGCATTAATGCATTTAATGTTGCCATTTTCAATGAATTGCCATGACAGTAAATCAGGCGGGGAATAACCAACAGCAAACGAACGGAAACGGAACCAAGACGCGACGAGTACAGAACTAATCAAGCATACTCATTACTCAAATGTTCGTCAGTCTGAATCAAAGAAACAACATCAAATATAAGAAATTCCAGGGAATAACAGAGCTAACATTACATCGAAATTTTCAACTCTTTATATTTATATCTAATGTACACATTAAACTTTAGACTGTAGAAGTGAAGCGAGAGACTGGCGACGGTGTGGGTTCTAAACTTCTCGCTGGTATCAAACGTGTGCGTATAACATAGAAGAACTACACATTCTGTTTAATTTACCTCTCATTTATTTGAAAAGTTTTGTAACTGCCAAAAATAAGGTTAATATTTCTTGGTAGGGCGTAAGTTCTTAAATCAATAATTATTATTATAAAAATCTTCAAAACGTACCAAATTCCGGGGCTTTAGGCAACCGTCGTACCAAACGTACAACAAAGTGACATATGGAGCAGATCGTACCAAATTTGAACGAATGTACCAATTTCGGCAGCCCTGTTAGGGATGCAGGGTTCCTGTACAAGTGAGGAATTTTCTCTAATTTATTGCACTGCTCTGAATATGCCAGTGAAAAAGTTTTACCCAATTTTGTGAAGGAGGAATGATCTTCGGAGAGAATATCTGTAGCGTGTATTTTCACTAAATATATTAAATGTAAAATCCAGAAGGGCAAGAGCCACAATTTTCTCAAATTTGTTATTTTAATTCCGCTTCAAATGAAAAGTTCCAATGTTTTCAAGAACTGATAATTCCGCTTAACACATGAGTATTTTATCGGATTCATACTAAGCGTCTTTGTGTCGAAATTGCGGTGTCAGTACATTGTAATGCGTAACATTTATTTGTCAATGCTTTCAAAAATTACGCTTGCTTAAATGTTAAAAGAATTACACTCGATTGAAAAGTCATGATAGTTTTTACTCTTGATATTTAACAACGGTTAGACTTGACAGTTTTTCGTGGTCAAATAAAGATTAATTAATAATAAAAACATCGAGGCGCTTAGGAAATATCATATTTTTATAATCTCAGTCTGGAACAAAACGCACACCTAGTTTTCAGGCTAGTGTTTGGGGTGATCATATTCTAGTACGTGGAGTTGATTGCTAAGAGTAATTAGGTATTTCCTACAATGTACCGAGTCTCACTTTAGCAAGGAATTTTGCTAACTGATGTGGCTCTCATTTCTAAGTATATCTGTTCATCTTAACTAAGATCAATTATTATTTACACTCTCGAAAACTGGTATCGTAAAGTTGCTCGGAAGCACTAATAACGTATTTCGGCAATAATTGCACATAAAAACACCTACTCACGGACACGTGTAGGTATTTGATCTTAATACTGGTCATTGAAGAACCAAAGAACTCCAATCTTTGTTCCTGCACATCAGTAGAAGAATTTATTTCAAAAGAATTCAATGCAAAACTCACTAAATATTTTAATTTACAGTCAAACTTTAATTCAATTAAAACGACGCGCATCAAATCAATCTTTAAAATTTAAAATTGACCGAGGATGGACCAATAAAACTTCCCTATTGAAAAGTGATTGTAGTTTATTCCAAGTACTACGGCGTCGAAACATGAACGATACTTCAACGAAAGTAGAAGTGACCACGCCATGTGAAGTGATAATTCTATCCTAATTTTTGTACATCAGTTGTGCTAAAATCTTACTTAGAAAAAATCGTTTGTTCAAGTTGGATAGACAGATTGATAGAATGCCATGTCTAGGGACGTTAAGAATAATAAACGGACTATAAACGTAATGGAATTGTGAAAGGAGATGCGTTCTCATTAATAATTTGCATGATTGAACATAATTTTTTATCAAAAATTTGAATGTCACAGGATTGTTCCTCGTGAATATAACTGCATTAGTGACACTAGGTTCGTAGCACTAGCTTCTTTACAAAGTAAGATACATGGTCGATGTCTTTCTCATGACCTTTACGCTTTTGAGTAATCTACGAAGCCATCGATGTGAACGCCTCACTAGAATCCAAACATTGCGCAGGTAAATGCTAACAGTAAAAATCAGTTATAGAATGTAAAAGTTCATTCACTCAGCGTTTTATTGAAATAAGCTCAGAAGTTTCAACTGCTCCTCTCAAATGTGCTCCCTATGTAAGAGGTTCGGAGTATCAGCTAAAGTGGACTTGGCTTGACTCAAAGCATAAGGTGTTTTATTCAGCGACTTGAGCAGTATGGCTGTGAGCATCAACGAGGGGAATGGATGGGCTCTATAAAAAGTTTACGCAGGGAACGTTTCACGCCAGTTCCATGTTTGAGCTATACGAAAAAATCATTTAAGAAGCTTTTGTGTATGAGTCTTGGTCTTTACATGCTGGACATTCTGTTACGGAAGTGGGTCACCGTCAGAGCTGCATGCTTATCGGGATTTTCGGATCTGTCCTGAGACTTTCATCTAAGATTTGTGCTTGTGTTAGATTTTCTAGGTCACACAAAGTGGAACGCTGTCCATTGCATTGTGGTCTATGATTTCTACAAGCTCCAGTCATTGTTTCTGGCTCATTTTCACTCTCCCGCTGACTTTATTTAGGATTCCTAAGCCATTTCTCTCATAATGTCGGCCAAATCTAGAATAAAAAAGTTTAAAGACTTGTGCACTGAAAGAAATAATTGCCCTATTTTGAAACACCCAGGTGCATCTAATGTTTGTCCCAAAACCGAGACACGCAAATGCATCATCAATGAGACACCCAAGATTAGAATGCATATCAGTGTCTCCAGACCCGATTTAAAGACGCTCTAGTGTCTCACTAAAAGTTATTTAGTGTCTCATCAATGAGACACTTGGGCTTGAGTTTGATGGATATAAAACTGATGTCTCACACTAAACTCTACGGATATAAAGCTGTAGCATTGCACTGCCAAGCAAGGTTGACGCTTCCAGCGCCATGAAGAAACTTGGATACGCTTACATATTCTTAAGCTAAGCGATAGCTGCTGCTGGTGACATCAATACTTGGTCTTACCGCTGAACAGATGCGCCAGGAATTACACTCGTCTCCAGCAGTTAGACATTTTCATGCCACCAGCTACACTTCTCCTCATTCAGCTCAGAGTAGTAGCGATTAAGCGTTAACTTCCCCTGAAGAGACCATCTTGACAGTCTGCAGGAGAAGCTATATATGTACGTATCAAAAATTTAATTTGCTCCGGGTTACATTTACTGAACACTTATTTAACTAAAGTCAGATTGAGGGGTGACTAAACTATTGCATTATAATCGCCAATAAAAGATAGGCAGCATTTTGAGACACTTCGCGCTCATCGAGGGGATGCACTTCTGATGCGACATCTACTCTCTTTTTGAGACGTTCTGGCTATCTATGAGACACCTGAACAGCCATGAGACACTTAGAGAGGCCAAAATTTCTTTCAGTGTGTGATTCATTTTTCGATGTATTTGTGTACACATACTTTTTTTTGTACTCTCAACTAAAGTGAAGTAGCTCTGTAAAATGAGGTGTTTCATTACAAATCCTCACGTTTTCTTTGTTAGTGTTGTGAAATTCACAGAGTTGATCCCGTTCAAGTTAGTTCAAAATGAATGATTCGGACTTTTAAAAATTCATCTCATTACTGAACAACACTGTGCAGTAATGAAGAGCACTTCGAGCGGAAAATAATGAAGGTGGGATCAAAAGTTTCTGCCTGTACGCAAGAAGTTATTTTCGTAAACTTTTAGCACAAACGCATAAAGAGTGCAAACATATGGTATTTGAGCAGCGCCACATGGCATTCCTTGTTTTCATTCTCAGTCTCTTAGTACGTAGTCAATACGATCTCGCCTCATCCAAAAGCAGCAGCTGTGGCAAGTTTCTGTTTGAATTCCAAAGCAGCTCAAGTCGAACAAACCCCTGAAGTGTCGTCGGTGTCTATTCAGGGCACAGGCTGTGCTTAAAGTGACCAAACTTACTTGGAACTTTCCCTTTTGGAACCTATGTTTCTGCAGGAACCTGTGCCACACTTGACGTAGGAAGGCAATGCTTCAAATTTATTCGATTTTGCTGATGTAATCTCGCGTATTTTTCTCAAAATGAAGTGAAATTTTCAGGAAGCTGGTTTTACATGTTTAGCACAACAAATCTGAAACTTGTTTCATTCGGAAAGTTTGAGCGAAATAAATTACTTTCTGTAGTAGCAGTTGAATAGTCATGTTTTATATTCCTTGCTTTTGAATATCTTTAATTTACTGCTGTGCATAAGCCTGAATGTTCGACTCATGGTCGATTTTTCCATTTATTTTTTACGCAGTTAAATTTACCTGAACGAAATTCGTTCCAACAACACACGCTCGTAAAATTGAAATCCTTCTCTGAATGATCCTTTGTTCTTTTTTCGTCTTTGAAAACTACTCACGGTATTCGAAGCTCTATTTTAGACCAGTGCAGGCGGAAATAGGATGAAATGCAATTTAGCTTGCAGAGATGCTTTTGCCTCTTGTCTGACTCGGACTGCCTCAAGAGAGTTGAGACTCGGCGGCCCGCCCAAGTGAGGCCTGGGCTACGAGATGATTTTGGATCATAACGGATGTCTCACTTCTTGGAAGCTGTTTCTCTCGTGGAACAAGTGCCGACGCAAAAAGTGCACGATGAACGCAGTAAAATAGTGATTAAGCCTGTATTGGGAGTTATAAATTTTTTCTTCCTCAACTATTTTTAGATAAATATGAAAAGGAATGGTCCATAGGAAACTGAATTCTTATTTTGAATAAAAACTTTCTGTGACGAGCTTCTAATCCAAAGAAATTGATGACGCAACCCTTATTAAAAAATTTGCCGTATTCATTCATCAATCGATGAAAGAAATCTTCTCACCCCTAGGGCGATACTGTTAGGTTACCTCAGCTCCAAATAGGTCTTCAGGACTTCTATCTTTACAATTCTTGTTGCTTTTTTCAGTTGTCATGTCTTCTATATTATCTGTTTCTTGCCTTCTCTTCCTCTTCTTTCCTAGTTTGTATACGTCGGGCACCCTGTGTGAGAACACAGTTTGTACATAAATTCCCTGCTTTCTACAGTCCAGACTAAATTGAATGGTGCCTCTTCTTCGCTATTTAAAATGACCCTTGAAGTTGTCAGAGTGTCTAAAACTAACCAATATAACGATAATGTTGAAAGTGTTCCCCGAATATTTTCAGTCGGATAGAGATCCGAAGATTGGCTTGACCACTCCGGGAATACTGATTTTGCAATGATTCTTGAGTTAAGCTTACCGCGTAAGTTCAGTGACTGATCTGTTGGAACGTCCACTTGCAATTTTTCAATTTGAAAGATTTTTTAAACTCGAGAGGAAATAATTTAAAAACAAAATTTGAACCATCCATCTTTCCTTCAATAATGCGGAGTGCATCGGTGTCATGTGATGTGAAGAACTCAGAAACCTTTAAGCTGCCGTTTTTGGTTCATTGGCTGTGTCTTGGGCTCTTCAGACAAAAACAAGCCCCAATCATGGCAAAACAATTCAATTTAGGTTTCATAAGACTAAAGGACAATCTTCCTAAGCTCAATTCCTTTGTAACAATTTTCTGTCGCAAATTTTAAGCGGCTCGCAACATGTTTTCTAGTTAACAGGGGAGTTTACGAGGGCAATGATTTTTGATGTTAGTTCTCTACTCGCAGTTGTGCTATCTACTTATGTACACGTGGCTTCAATATCAGTTTTAAGCTCTGCTCTAGTAATTAGCGGCTTATTTTCAACCCTTCTCAGTCTTGTTCAATGAGCACGAACACTATCTTCTGCAGTGCACATGACGTTCAGTCATTGGAGAACCAGTGGTTGCTCCGATTTCCCTGAATTCACGTGTAATTGAACCTACAGTCGAATATCGTCCATTTAGTTACACAGAAATATTTTTGCATGAAATTCAATTCAAATGAAATTGAATGTTTTCGTTCTGAGAAAATTTTGGAACATTTCTTACCTCAGGCTTGGCTTACTTCAGACGATCCTGCGAAGCGGTGGCCTATTTGTTATTTTTATCATTTGTTTTAGTTATTGGCCGTTTATTTTTTGTAAACTGCTCGATTTTTTCCTACTAACGACTATGATATTTATTCATTTTTTATGCAATGGTCTAATAGAAGATACTAATTTCTAAAGGGTGAGCCAGAGAAAGTTACTTATTCGAAAAAACTCCCGAGCGGTGACTTGGGGGTTAGAGAGGTGATGGGCTGCGCTACGGGAGGGAGAAGTCCCCAAGTTTGTTCCTTGCTCTAGTCAGTTGTTATCATGCTCACACACAGCTCGAGGCTCGATGAATTGGTTGCGACAACATTTCCCCGATCGCCTCATCTCTCTCAGAGGCGATTTCCCATGGCTGGCTCGCTCTCCAGATTTGGCTACATGCGATTTCTTTTTATGGGGTTATTTGAAATCGCTGTTTTATGTCGATCGACCACGGACAATAGCTCACCTCAAGAACAACATTCTCGACGCCATTGCCAACATACCGATTAACATGCTGCAAACAGTGGACACGCACTTCAAAAATCGAGTTAATCAGTGTATGCGAAATGGGGTCGTCATTAAGCCGATGTCATTTTCAAGACAGTATGAAAAAATTGGGATATTGTATTCTCAAATGAAAAACGAATTAAAACAATAACTGAAGTACTTGTGTTTTTATTTACCTTTCAAATTAGAAAGTTTCTATGGCGCACTCTTTATTATCTTCGAAATTTGTTTTACAGAAATGGTTAGATATTTTCTTTATTGTCTATCCATGTTTTTGTTTTATTTAAATTTCAATGCTAGAAAAATCTAAAATTTTATTTTATCCCTTGTGATCGAGTCTTTTCTCCCCCATTGTACTTTCTTCTAAGTTTAACTATTCTAGCATTAGAGATGTCTATAAATAATTTTCGTTCGAAGTTTGAGGAATGCGTCGTAAATGGCAAACGCCATCAGATTTATTGGATTTTAGTCTTTGGGCCTCTGAAGAATTTGTCTTGGGACTTCCCCTGCGTCTATCATTGTGAATCCCACCGAATTTACGACATTTTAACCTTCAAGCCTCAGGAGGATTTGACCTGGGACTTCGCCTCCTTTTGATCATCGGGAATGAAATTTATAAATCTTAATTTTTTAAAGTTCAGGCCTTTGCTGGTGTTAGTGTTCTTTCTGCTGCCCTGCTTAATGAAAACCTCATTGGAATGACAAATAAATAAAAGGAAATTTTCAAATGGTTAAACGTTGCTCGAGCGAAAATATTTGCACCATTGTTGAAAAAATGGAGTTCATTCTGTTCGTACCAAGCGTCACGTATCTCTTCTGTACAATAAGTGCGGTGATGACCAGAGTGAAAAAACTTTTCATTCAAGTTCTTAGGAAACATTACCGGAAACTTTTCGAGTTTGGAAGAGCATTTCGAACGCAAAGCATTGATTTTAAAATATAAAAATAATTGGAATTTTAAGTGAGTTCAAAAATATCTGACACGATGAATCTCAATCAATAATAATATTTACATTACGGAGCAGAAGCTTGGTAGGAGAATAAAAATTTGACTTATTTTCTGAATCACAAAATAATAAAAACCATTAGAGCAAAACACTTGGGATATGAAACTTTCGTTTAAAAGTTCATTCAGATCTTGGAAAAAATCGAATCGTTTGGTTCTCTCTTGGTTTTCTTCCCCTTGTAATTTCATCGGTAAAAGTTTGGCTAATACAATTGATGAAAATATTCTACATGTAGCGTTCTCACGAGCTGTCCGAAACAATCATTTGACTGGTGACCGAATGAAAAAACATTAGTTGCTCCTCTCATTGCACATCCCAGCAAATCTGAATTTGTTTTTCTCTTTGGAATTGAGGCTCGGAACTCACTGCGTCTTAAAATAAGTGAGAAAAACTCGAACGAGATATTCATACATTTCAGATCGAATCTTCAATATTATTCTTTACCAAACAGAGATGAAGATCGGTATTAATAGATATTTTTCTTCCTTAACTAGATCTTTCATATTAATGGGCTGATTGTTTAGAAATGAAATCTATTCTCAGTCTGTTCAAGAATGTGCAGTTGTAATTAGACTCATTTCTAAGATAATGCTATTTTGATAGTTTTCTTTCATTTTCTTACGTAAATTTTGCTCCGTTCAGTCAGATTTGCGTTCAGCAGAAGTATGCCAAGCTCAGTAAAAATGTTTAAATAAGGATGAGGTTTTCGCAGAATGCCTTCAAAGTTACTGAATCTAATTGAGCCTTAAAAAATTGTTCGTAGAGATAGTCACAAAAAATAATAAAGTTGGTTTATGTGGAAGTTTAAACATTAAAAAATGAATGAACATTAGAATGTAAAAAACCTGTTTATGATAGAAGAGTTCACAACGAAAAATTGTTATTGACCGAGCATTCACTGGTAATTTGAGTAAAAATACAGAATGCACATCATTCATTATTAGCTTTTGTCCTGATTTTTGAATTCATAAATCATCGTTTCTTTAAGGAAGCTTTTCCGGGCTTACGTCGTTAAATTATTTACAAGAATAAGAACCCCATCTGTCTGATCGTCTCCTTAGGGGGATAAAACTATTGTATCTACAGGAATTAGCCCTCCCAGAGGGAAGTGAATAGGTGAGGTCTCGAGCAAAAACTTAGTTAGGCCTTCCTTTGGTTGAAATAGAATAAGTTTTTGTCTTGTAACGTACAACCTTTTTTTCGGTTCACTGCTGTCTTGTTTTTCAGCACCTGCTACATTTTTCAACTTTTATCTACTTTCATAAACGTATTTCTCAACTTTTTCTATGTATCCAGTGCGTAGTCTCAGCGTTCACTCAACTCCAAACTAAATGGTGCCTTCCTCCTTCCTCTCTTTAAAACGCCTTTTTTGTAGTTAGAGAGGTTTTAACCCTTTCGGTACTGACGGCTACTCCAGTGCCAAGATGACTAGTTCTTCCCTTATTTTAGAGTAATTTAACTAGTTAATGAATACTTTGGAGTAAATAACAAAATTAGGGACATTCCAAGCATTCATGAAACTAGTTTTTGGACATTCCAGAAACCTGCACGCGTACATTACCATTGGCTACCTCTAAGTTCACGCTACAGGGTCCGTGCAACATATTCAATAACCTTTCTATATAACTTGATAAAATTTTTTCTGAACATCGTCTATTTTTGATTAATTCAAGCAAAGACTTATTAATAATTTCTCCGTAAATTCAATAACTCTATTGTCAACGTCGAAAATTTGTGTCACCAGCCATAGAGCATTAAAGATTAAAAAAATTAAAATTAAAGTAAAGAAGTAAGCACTTACTTCAAGCTAAAAGCACCCACACTAGGACAATTTCACTGACAATTTTGGGTAAGGAAAAATTTTCCCCTGGAAATTTTCCTCTAAGCCATTTGAATTGTCGTACCGAAAGGGTTAACTTACATCTAATCTGTCAGTCAATGCATAACACCTTGAGAACGTCATGAAATTAAGACCGTACTAGAGGGACAGGATTCAACTTTTATCTGCACGTGCACGTGTATTCAATGATACGAGATGTGAGATACGTCTTCCCGTTCATTTAAAAACAGTAGATGATTAACGTGTTTTATCTAGAATCACTGTACCGAAAACCATTTTTGACCGAGTGTACTAGCTTAAATAAATTTATTCAGCTCTCTTGGTCTAATGATCTCAATTGAAACGCAAGATTAGTCCTTATCACGATACATGATTACTTTGCTTTAGTTACGTTTGGGTAGTTGAAGTTACGTTTTGATAGGATTGGATAGAATTCGATGTCTTAGGTTTGGTTTGGCTATATTATTAGGTTAGGAAAGGTTAGAATTGGATAAGCAGGGATACATCTGGATAGGTTAGACTATGTTGTGCCAGGTGAGGTGAAGTAAATTAGGCAAGGTTAGACTAAGATGTTTTTGTTCAAGTTAGGTTTATTAAGGGTAGGGAAGATCAGCATAGGTTTAGTCATGATACGTTGCGATATGCTAAGTAAAGATAAGTTTGAATAGGTTACGATTTTTTGATTGGATAGGACAGAGTTTGTTTAGTGAGGTTAGGTTCGTGGGTTATGATAGGTTTGTAAAGGTCAAGTCAAGGATTGGTTAAAGGTATGTAGTTTAGGCTAGGTGAAGGTATAGGGTAGGAAGGAACAGATTAGGCTAAGCTCAATAAATCGGAAGCTCTTTTCAAGGTTCAAAAACGCCATCTAACACTGTAAGTGTGGGCTGCTATTCATACTACAAAAACATTAAACAGTGAATTCTTTTCCGGCATTGAATAGCTGACCCACATTTTCCTTGGTTAAAGTTGTTGTAAGAGATAAGTTAAAGGTGTTGAAAGAATAGAAAACCTCGTGTTGGAGATGAAGTTTTCGACTTTTGGAATTATTATTTAGCTCTTCAAATAAACAGTAGCGTATATAGTGCGTAACGGTACTTGATTGCATGAGAAATATTCGCCGTTAAAAACTTTTCATATATTAGGCGAAATCTCTTTTTGCTCATGATAAAAAGTTCTAAAAACTGCTAATGTTTTCATTTGTTTTATACAGGGTGGTTGTTAAAAATGTATGGTTTTAAAAATTCCAATAACTTTCTAAATATATAAAATGGGAGGGAGACTATAACATAGAACATCTGAAAGGACTGAGTTCAATGTTTTCTTACGTACCTGGTATAGCCTCCAAATAAGCATAAACACCGAGAGTGCAGGAGAGAAGATTGTCGTAATCAGTAATCATGGTACAACTGACTCTTCATCAACGTAAATTCATTATCGAAGAAATGACGAAAATTGAATTCTTCATCGGGATTTATCGTTCCAATAATCCCAGATTTATTCTATGCTCTGTGAAAAAAGTTATGGCAGTTTTAAAAGGTATCAATTTTTAGCACGCACCCTGTACTTGACTGTTAGCATTTGTCTGCCTTTAGATAAGTGCCGCCATATTTGCAGTTGAGCAAGTAAACAATTTAAGAACAGTCTCATGCCATAGCAAACAAGCATAAGATATAGAAATTGCAACACAGAGATGCGAGTTAGTTCACTCACACTTCATTAGCATGCACAAGACATTTCAAAGGTTGTTTTAGCATAAATTTATCCAATTGAACTCTACAGCACACTCAAAATTGAATTCGCAGTAACTTTCCAGCACAATGTGACAATCAGAAGCATAGTATAAGTACTCTGTCTAATCCAAATTTGATTAAACTGTTGATGGAAATTAAAATGTTGGCTTCATTTGTTCCGTTCAAGTAAAGGAATACCCAAATGCCAGTTTGGCGAGCACAAGTTCATTTCACAGTAAATTCATATCGAAATTGGATATGATAAAAATATAGGCTCCAGTTAAAATCTCACTTTTCAAGCTAAATCCCCAGTGGTATTTGCAGAGTCCAGCCGTAGCAGTTCATGAAATGTTTGAACTCCTAATGAACTTTTTAGTAGTTTCTAAGCTGTATTATGTCCAGTTCAGGGAGCCCCAGTTTCCTCTTTCTAATGGACTCAAGTTCTAAGTTTCAAGAGAAATTTTACTGGAATTAAGCTTTGGAAAGACTGCTCTGATTCCTTCTTTCTGCTGCTTCTTGATCTCCACTATCGCGGGCCGGCATCTCTTTAAGGAACGCCACAGGGAGCCTCAAGCGATGGACACTTTCTAAGACTTATGACTTTGCCTCACGCTCTTCTTCTTCAAGACGAAATGTTCGGACTTCAACACCCAAAAAATATTTATTCATAAGCTGTAGCAGTTGCCACATTTCCCTGACATTCAGGAGAAAGTTGAAGTTTTCTCAGAGTACAGTGTTTTCTTCATAATTTTACCCGAAAATATTTTCCCCTGTGCTACACTTTAATACCGAAACGAGCTAACATTACACACAATCCAGCTTCCAATGATGAATTGACTATTTATTTATTAGAGTTGTTAATGTAACTTTCGTAGCTGTAGAAATTCTCTTCATAAACCTGAGTTCGTGCTCTCGAGATTTTATAAAGGAAGACCATTTTATGTGCGATCACGCACAGGACAAATTTTTATTGATACTTGGAAGCTGCCTGGTTTGCCTACATATAAATGACATCGAAGCATGATTCAATATTTTTTGATCGGTGCTACATTACTAAGGACCGAGTGTCATGTTTTTGAACAATAATTGACGTTGTCGTGGCAGAACAGCGATCAGCGTTAGCGTAATTTCTAACCTAATTTATTTGAAATTTACCTTATAACACGGTGAGCGAAAGTCATCTTAGAAGAACTTTACTGCTCGCTGCACTGCCTCAACAAAGTGAATTGCTTGAAGATCAGTAACCCTGTAGGAAGCCCATGAGAAGAAAGCTCTTTGGAAGCAAAGGGATTGGAACTTGTATTCTTGGCAAATTTTGTTTAAAAAATTAAAAATTACATGCAGCGCAACCAGGGGGCTTTATAAGAACTTTTGTTGCTAGCTGCACGACTACGACAACGTACATTTCGTTCAAAATTTGCCCATGAGATGCAATTAGATGCTTTCATTGACGTACGTGGCCGTGAGTTGCGCTCTCATTTCCTCTGGGACGGGGCATTTTGTCAAAGAGGAATTTCAGTACTTTACGCATTTTCTGTTCCTAAACACAACAAATGCATTAGTGAAAATTTTTGGGTGCTGCAATAGCGTGAGGCCCACCACACTATAGCATGACATCTACCTCTAGCTAGTGCTGTAGCGTGGGGTGAGATTAGGTTAGGTTACCAATGGATATTACTTATTTCCATTCATTTAATTCAGCAATAAACACTTAATTTGGATATCTCGAACTGCACCTGGGTGGGCGATATGTGGCGGTAGACCTCACAATATAGTAGCACCAATTATTGTTCCTAGCGGCCAAAGCGAAAAATAGTTTTTTCGTAGATCAAAGGGCCTAATATTTTGTATTCAGGAAACCTAACTAAACTCATTAAGTTTATGGCTCGCAAATCGTAATACAAAAAATTCATAGGTTTAAATTTAAGAATCGGCGAGTTTGTTTGCTAGGAATACTAAAATAAACTGTTACAACGCTAGAGCTTTACTTGCATCGGATTGAAACACAATCCATTTTCATAGAATGAATTTTTTACTTTGCCACAGTATTAGAGTAGAAATTATGTTCTTCATTTCCTGTGTTCGTATATAGTAAAATGAGAATTCATTTAAATTCGTACATTTCTTTGCAGTTAATTGGAAATAAATCTCCTGAAAAATGATGTTACCTCAAACACTGATTTTTTACATTCTTCAAACGCATTACTTTATCGTAGCAGATAGTCGCTGTTAGCATTCCTATTCTGTTTGTATAATACGGAATTCGTTTCAATGTTAGTGGGGTAGATGTTAATTACTTCAGTCGCTTTGCTATTCTGAATGTGACGTAGTGACTCCTAAAATATTTCATACGCAATGTTACTCTGCGTTGGAATATAGCTAATTAAAGAGATAATTTATTTTTCTTTGTTTTCACTTAATACTAAAGTAACATAATGTTTCAAATTTGTGAGTAATGAAGGTTCTACTCTGAAATCGGAAGAACTTGATATTTATACCGATTTAAAAATGTTTTGCGACCGTACGATGTCTTTTACTTTTTCTTTAGCTGAGTCGTCGATTTCCTGATGATTTTCACTGGGATGTATTATGATATTTGTAGCTACATATACCGAGTTCTGAATAGACAGTTATTAAATTGTATGGGCAGAATTATGTAAAATACAAACATTAACTGAATAAATCTTCCAAAGCTAGCCTATTAGTTGTATTAGAACCAAAATAAGATAACCTTAGGGGCTGGCAGCTGCATTAGAGACAAAAAATAAACTCCGAGAACGGCATTTCCAGATGAAGTGAAGTGACTTCCTCCTCCTAAATTTCCCGGAAGCCGCTGCAGGCTGCCCATTTGGTCACTTCGACCCAGACTGCGATCACGCGTGTGCCGATTTTCTGACTCGAGTTTCCTCCGCCTTGGAGCTGACGTATACTGCGTGCGTCCCACAATTTTTGAACTGACGGAGAAACAGAAATGCAAAAACTAACGCCTATGTGTCGAAAGAACTGACAATATAATGTTAAAGAATGGCGAAGTTGGATAATTTTTAGCTTTCTTTATTTATCCTGCAAAACTGACAATCATGTTAAACATGCTATTTTAGCCTATTAAAAGTTATGCTAACAAGTTTAATATGGAAACTTTGACCACTCGATTTGCAGCTTATTCACTGCGTAAACCACAGGATTGATGCTTTGATTTTTGCAGGCGCAATATATACGCTTTAAAATAGTTCATAGTTTATTCATTAGTTTATAAGAAGAGAAACGTTCGAGAATGTTTACTGCAAGAATATAAGTTTTAATCGTATGATTTAATGAATCGTGAGTTTCTTAATAACAAAAACGAAAAAATACGTGTGCAAAATAAATTGTAGATTTTAAAAGTACAAAACTTACTTTTAAAGTATTTCAACTGGTCCTGTGTAGAACGTTATGAAACATATTCTCATTGGTAGGTATTCTTAAGGTGGCAGCCGCACTTTGTGCATAAGGCGAAAGAGATTTATCCTATTTCGCTCATGAAAGCAAAATGTGAAGCGCAAGTAAATTCTAGATTCTCAAAAGACTGATTAACTGAGAGCTTTGCAATACAAATAAATGGTCAAACGAGCCATTCCTACCAGGACTTGAACTTTTACCAAAAAGTGGCGGAGTTTTATGAAAATTAAAATTAAATTATGAACTCAGTGAATATTCTGCCATGATGGAATCTTGCCATGGAAAATGAAAATATTACCAGCTAAAATCTGCAAAGCAGTGATTGAAAACTAATTATGCATGTTGATTATTGTTGAAGATAATGCCTATGCTATGAAGCATGATGATTATGTTTTTTTTCTGTGGATATATATTTAGTTTGCCTAGAAGTAGGGAGCGAATTTTTTATTAGAGCATAAACATTTAAGGTTCTCTATGCAGATTTACTCATACCGCGAGCGCACAAAAGAGTGCAAATAATAATTTTTGTTTTTTAGAACAACGTAAAATGAAAGATTTTGTGGTTCACTAATGTTTGTTTCCTCCACGGTAACATCGTCGTTGAAAAGGCACTGTAAGCATGCAATAGCAGTAATCTATGTGAGTTACAAACCTGAAAGAAACAGGGGGTAAATCTCCCTGTGAATAATTACACCGTTGTCGGATCAGAGCGTAGGAACTTATTACACACCAATAAAATAATGCATCAACATGCAAAACAGAGCGGGATTACAACTTTCTCAATATTCACTGCAGAGCAACAATTTCAAAACTGCCTTCAGAGTCCAACATTGAGCTGCGGAGGAAGTGGTGAGTGTAGCAACCTTGATCCGAAAAGAGCGAGAAAACTTTTATATTTATTGGCGCCTCAATTCTTCTACAGTTAAGGCGTCTTGGTGGTCTCTTACGAGGAAGAATTCGAATTCGGCACGCACGGCCCAGTAATTTCATTTACAAGAACTCGTGAAAGTTACTTCACAACTGGAAAAAGAGAAATGACGACAAGAAAATCAAAGTAAACGAACAAGATGTAGTATTGAGCTCATCAAATCGCGATCAGTCAACGTTTCATATCGCCTAAATGTTCTCTCAAAGCTTACTAAGTTACGTTCAAAGAAGAAACGCTTCATAGCTAAGAAAAAATTTCTTGACGATGAAAAAATCCTCAAAGGAGAGAGCGCAGCCGTAAAGGCTAGTCTAAAATCATAATTTCGTGGTCGATCGGTCTCACAAAATCGCTCCCGCGAAGATGAAATACGCGTTTATCAGCATTTTCTGTCAGTCATCGTAAGGAACACAATTCCTGAGTTAATTAACCTTCTATTTTTGATTTTTAAAGTTTTACATTCACAGCGAACTTAAATGTACGCTAAAGAATAATTTATATATTTTTAGATTGCTCTTAAAGAAGTACAAATTTAGAAGTCTCGCTACTTACGGATAAGGTTGCAAGAATAATTTCAGAGTTGATGGTCAGGCTTGTAATTTCGCTCAACGCCTAGATGGGCTAGTTACAGATTCGAAGGTCCAGAAAGGCTGATTTTGGATTTTATGACAAGCCTTGGCTGAATAAGGAATTTAGCGCACGCGATGCATGAGGTTGGCTTCTACCATACGAAACGTGAGGAAAGATGTCAAATCGATTTTTACAAAGCGATTGCTTCTATTGAATTTATCACATATAGTTTTAACCACCATTTTAAATTTTTTTCTGCATCAGTAGTACCCTAGAATGAATATCATAAGCCGTAAAAATAGATGCAATCATATGAAATCAAAGGGGTTATCAATATCATATTATTCACTATTTGAAACATCGGTTTCTGGTACCAGTAATGCTATTTTACGAATATCGTAAGCACTGAACTGAGCCGATGTACTTATCAAAAACTATTTAACCAACAGTCAACTAGTTTTTGTCTTGAATTCTTACATCAAAAGAAGTTACAAGCTGGCGAAATAAAAATTCGGTGAAAACTTTCTCGATGGAGCATGTTCGTCAATTATAACGTTGTTCACGTGTACTGTGCCGTCAATATTTTAAGATGCAGCAAACTAAAAGTGATCAATTCATTGGGACAATTACTTTTAAAAATGAAATTCGACTCCTTTTCTTACATTGACATTGTGGGAGCAGACCTAAATCATGTCTACAATTTCTTCCAGCATGATGCCGTGAACAAATTTTTGCATCACGCTAACAGAGAAAATTAAGATCGCCTTAAACGTTAACTAAGGATACGCTTCAAAAGATTACGTTCGTTTTTAGGGACACCTAAATTTACCAGTTTGCATAGGTTGTTTCTGAAAACTGTACAGTATTGATGAGTCTCAGCAAAAGTTAATTTAGAGTGCTTCAACTTCCCTGGTTCCCACAATCCTCAGATCTCAACATCCATACGTTCCCATGGAGAGTGCAATAGTAATTTCTAAGACTCGGAACTCCATGTAAATAATCCGTTAAAGCAATTGGCTCCTTTTATGATATGAGAGTACTCAATGTAACGCAATGTGATATTTTTTCGAATTAGGTTTGAAGTATAATTGAATTAATTTTGTTGGAAAGTTTCTCCGAGGACAAAATTACTGATGAAACATTTCTGGTAACAGTTTTCGAGAATGCATTTCTGAGACTGTTAATTTTTTTGTCAACGATCATCAGATATTTAACCTGGGACAGCTGAGAAGTACTGTATGTTCGTGATGAACCTATCTGCGATACAGCTTCGCTACCTCACCAGTACATATTTGAGTACTATATACAGTGTGTCTCACAAAAACCAGAACGGAGTATTTATTTTCCCATATCAGTAATACCATCATAATCAGTAAAACCTTTTCTATAGGTTATTTTGAAGGGTAATTTTGCTAGAAATTAAATGCTTATAGTATTCTTATGATGGTCTTACTGATACGGGAAAATAAATACTCGGTTCGGGTTTTTGTGGGACATACGGTATACAATGTCGAAATCGCGGATGTGATTAAGGTAGATACATGCGTTTGATTTCCGCATCCAAGAATTACTGGAAAAGCAAATTCAGATATTATCATGAATGATATTTAATGCGATAAAAATTAAATTCAGTGGACAACCTAATTTACATATAACAAACATTACCAGATTCCGCCATTTTAGACGGGACGAGTACGCGAGTTGACCAATATTTTTATTTAGTCCCACTGTTTATAGTGAAGGATAACAAAAATCACGCATAACATGGCTATTTGGACCGTGATCACCACGGGCTTGCACGCAGTCATTTTGCGAGGATGGAGCCAGAACCCGAGCCGTGCATCACGTCCCTGCCATGTCGCTGCAAAACGGCCCGAGTAAGCTCGTGATGATGACGCCTAAATAGCCCGGTGTATTGCTTGCCTTGGTTTCGTAAGAAATGTATAATCAGGTTGTATTTACTGTATGCAATGTTTGACAGCCTCACAAGATCTTTGAGAAATATTCTCTGCTAATTTTTCCCGCTTTACGATGCTTCAGATCGTATTTTCCCATCATTAGCGTTAACTTCAGATGCGCAAAAAGCTGGAATTTTCTTTGCGTGGCAGTTTGCACAGAAATGGAGGAACAGTTTGTCTGCCGAGACGTTGCTTAATCATGTCCGCTCATTTTAGCCATATTTTAGAGCGAACATCAATGGATTTTCAGCCCGTGTAACGACGGCCTTGATTACCTTTCGTCACACGAGAACCGAAAAGCTCGCTTTGACTCGGGCAAAAACATTCCTCGTTTTCCGCGCCAATGTAATGTTAAACATTGAAGTTCTGCTCTTATCAAATGCAACACTATAGCAAGATAATTTTAGTTTGAATAATGCAATATTACTTTGTGTTAAGAGCGAAATCATCTAGCTAGCAAGAAAAGTAAAAATTCCATGTACATTTGTGTGTTGTGCTTGTGTGTGTTGTGTGTGTGTATGTTGTGTGTGTGTGCGTGTGTGAATGTGTGTGTGGGTGGTGTGTGCGTGTGTGTGTAAGTGTGTTATCATTTTTATCAAAGCAGTCTGGTTCATTATTGTATTTTACTTCACCACCGATATTTAATTTTTCTGAAAATCAAGTAAAAATTGTAAAAAGGTAAATTTCTACACTCAATTGTTTTAGGGATTTTTAAATATCCACAAGAGGAAAACTGGAATACTCTTTGAGTAACATTCGGAGATGAATTTCATTTTTCTATCATGTTTTTCGAAACGGTTTCAAAAACATTAATATCAATGCTTGGAAGACCAACAATACTTGATTTGAGTGAAGAGCAACATGAATTTGCCGTCCAGTACATCTTAGCTTCAAATATCTAAGGCATTTGAGGCTTAAATATCCACAGGGGACGAATTACTCTAATCAGATTCACATCAAACCTCGCATGAGAACTCGAGAAGGAGAGAACTCGTCGACCATCGTAACACAATTGTCTCAGTGCAATTGAGGGTAAAAACAAATCAATAATGAGAAAACCTGTTTATGAACACCGTTGTAAAATTTTCTGTCCATTTTTTCCACTAATCGCCATTTTCGGTATTGTTATATTCCTCCTTCCTACTGTTCCGTTAAGCTGTATTTTTCGGCTTAAGATTTCTGCATACCCTCGCGGTTTGCTGTAAGTGAAAGAAGACACAATTTTAAAATGCTGGAGTTAATCGGCTTTGCTATTATCCGAGCTTTCGACTAAATTGAATTCTATATGTTTAAGGTTGAGACAGAGCAATAAAGATCAGCTTGAGTTAGGCTAAAATTAATTCGGAAAATTTTGGTCTCTTGTACAATAATTTGTTATGATTAAAATCACAGGAATAGTTAATTTTTAAAACATTTTGTTGAACACGAATTACTTGGCATTTACTGCATGGAATATCTCCCCAAAACTCGCTTCCAATCCCATAATCATTTCATTTCATTTCAATTTACAGTACGTTTTTGTAATACTCAACTTTAATATGTTCTAATTCTTTCAGCGCGCTTCATGACTGCGTTAATTTTATTATCCACATAAATGTTTAAATCGCGCAGAATAATACTGTTTACCTTACGCGAAGAAATTTTAACGACTCGTAATAAAACAACTCTTCATATTTGTCAATGGCAGCTCAGTGCACACATGCGAATCTGGTCGCACTTTAATAACGCGTGGCTGAGGGAAACTGATGTACAGAAGTTACACGGAGATGCTGGGAGCTAGATTATTTATTCCTCACTTAATTAAATGGCAGCAAACATTCAAGACTTCGTTAATAAAACGCGTAGTTAATATGAACGGCTACATATATCAACATTTTGTGGGAATGAACTCATTGATAAAATTTGGTATTTGCTACTTTGACTTGTTTATAAAAAGTCTCTCAATGCGACTAGACCATTTTACTTCCACTCCTGAAAAGCCATGGCACAAGGAGCTAACTTCTCAAAAGTTCTTCTGCATCACGCCTGTTGTCGTCAGTCCTGTCAGACAGAGGGATGTTAATTAACCTTTCTAATCTCCAACACTAAAACAGTAGAACACTACTGTTGAATGGTCAGTTATGAAACAATCACCTGAATATACATGGACCGATGTTTTTATTTCGCAAAAAATTTTCACATGAATGTCAGCATAAATTGCAAGTGCATGCTCTTTAATGAAGTGCTTCAGCTTCAAAGGATCGGCGTCTCAGGCGCCACATGCTGAATGATTTCATCGGGTGCGACGCCATCAATATATTTCAATTGATGAATGTAACTCTGATGAACAGTAAACTGAGTCATTCGACCCTGGTTCAAGAGAAATAACACCTAAATCAGCACCTAAGAACAAGATGGCTCATTTTCTAACACTAGTGTCTCTTCTAAATGTGCAAATATACTCAGTTCAAGCAAAAGATGAATTAGGTTTATGAACTACCTATACTGCAAGCTTCAGTAAAATGCACTCCATTTAGTTGTTTGCAAGTTCAATACGGAAATTGTGTGATAAACACCTAAAACCAATGACTCACGATTACACGTGTGTGCGTGCGTGTGCGAAGTAAAGTCCCTAATCAGCAGTAAACCATAGAAGTGATAATACACCAGCTTATTAGTCTGAAGTCGGAACGCGCGACAGAACTGTGAATAGTGCGCAAATTACCACTCCAGCAGGGAGATCAATAGAAGAGGGCCGGGGGTACTCCGCAGCACGACCACGGCACGTGTGGTGTTGTGTGGGGAGTGCATCTGCAGTGTGGTGTTGTGTGGTGAGCTGCATCTGCAGTGTGTGGGGTTGTGTGGTGAGCTGCATCTGCAGTGTGTGGGGTTGTGTGGTGAGCTGCATCTGCAGTGTGTGGTGTTGTGTGGTGAGCTGCATCTGCAGTGTGTGGGGTTGTGTGGTGAGCTGCATCTGCAGTGTGTGGGGNGTGTAGTGAGCTGCATCTGCAGTGTGTGGCGTTGTGTAGTGAGCTGCATCTGCAGTGTGTGGTGTTGTATGGTGAGCTGCTCGTGCAGTGTGTGGTGTTGTGTGGTGAGCTGCGTCTGCAGTGTGTGGTGTTGTGTGGTGAGCTGCATCTGCAGTGTGTGGTGTTGTGTGGTGAGCTGCATCTGCAGTGTGTGGTGTTGTGTGGTGAGCTGCATCTGCAGTGTGTGGTGTTGTGTGGTGAGCTGCGTCACGAGCCGCGTGCGCCCCTCGCTAACTTGCAATAACAAGGGAATCTTGGATGGAAATGAAGACACACTTCCTCGCAAAAACGTGAATGACATTACAACCGCAAGAGTGGACACAGTCTTAACTATGACAATTCACTACATTATCCTGTTAAGAATAGAAACCATGACGAGAACTCACCAAGTTTCGTTTGGACTGACAATTCTAAACACGTATTTTCGAGGAGAATTTCTTGTGTTCCCGGAGGCAGGACTTGTTCACTACATCAAGTATTTGGACATTAAGCGTTCTGGGTGCCTTTCCAGAAGTGTACTCACACGAAATATACACAAAAACTCGATGGATACACATAGAACTCACAATTATAAATTAGCTTATATTCATCAATGACAGTGTTGAAACATTAACGTTAGCCTGCCAATTTACTATTATTCGCAATTACGAGCATCAAAATAAAACACATTTAGATAATAAAGTACACCATGATTGATCATACGAGCAACAATCTCCAAATTCCCAGTGTCTTATTTAGAAGCTCATTCTGTTCATTTTTATCTACTGACCAGTTCTCAATTTAATCACTGGATGCGACGTACTGAATCGTTCAAATATTCAAGGAAGGTAACTTTTGCGAGGGATTTTGCCTTTTACGATTGGTGTGCACCTCCCACTGCGATATTTTCTGATCGCGAATCAACTAACACTCTTCACCAGCAGGCAAGAACTGTGTTATATTTATTATTCTCGTACCGAATTTGATAGCGGAGCCGCATTCATCGTTCATCCTTCCCTTATTTTGAAACATTTCAGTATTTAGATATGTAGGGGGACTCGGATTTTGTTGACGAAACAATATGAAGTGGGAACCGTTAGAATAAACACTTCTTAGCCACTATCCGTGTGGTCGAACATACTTCGTTAAAGAGTTACAATCACTGGATTGGCCATGACGGGCCAATAACATAGCCCCAAAGTATCCTGATATTACCCCCTGGATTCTACATGTGGGGACATATGAAGAGTTTAGTGTACGAAACATCCATTCATTCCGAAGAATATCTCATCGGTAGAATGGTCGAAGCCTCTGTGAGGATTCATGAAACTCCTGGCGATGATTATTGCACCGACGTTTGACAGCTTGCATTGCAACAGATGAGGGCCATGTCGAACATCTTTTGTAAATACATATCTTAATTAATTTAAAAATCTGTTACTTGTGGTTATGATATTTATGGATGTTATTTTGTTTCTTATATTCATAAGCAATGCTTTCGGAACGTTTTCATTTAATTTCCCTGCTACTCTCATGGTATAAATTTTTTTCCAAAACGTTTCAAATTTGAAGTCCTTGTAATTCTTTGAGGAAGGCACCTCCTTTTCTTGGTTAAACTTTCCCTCAACATATTCTGCTACAGAGACGTATTTCTCTACTACATTTCTAATTTAAATTGGGAAAAACTTTAACGTCCCTACCCGTCTGTAGAGTAAGCAACAGGAACATTTCTTCGTCCCTTCCTTGACCTGCGACCGTACGAGAAGGTGGGTGGTGGCAACTCCTTGTTCCCTCATCTGAGAAAGCAAACCAGCGCTCGATCTTTTATTCCATCACGGGGTCTCAAATCTCTAAAATTTTAACGAAAATACACTTTGAATGGCTGAAATAGCTTTTTGTAATTTAATAAAATTATTACATAATTCTATTCGTCGTACCAACTTCTTCAGTAGTGTGATGAACTATACCTGTCGTATGATGAGATTTGTGTAGGGAATTGCATCAGCAGTGCGGTGTGTCCAGTGTGGAGTGAATATCATCAACAATTTGGTGTGTGGAACCCAGTGAATATCTGTGTGGTGCGTTATGTGATGAACAACACTGTAGGGTGGTGTGTTGTGTGTAGTGAATTGTATGTACAGTGTGATGTGTTGGGTGGGTGATGAATGGCATCAATAGTGTGGAGTTTGGTGTGCAGCGAATAGCATTCGCAGTGTAGTGTGTCTAGGTACGGGTTAAACCGTCAGTGCGGTGTGCTCTATGTTTCGTGGGCTGTGAACTTCTTATTGTGTACTATAAAATGTTTGATATTCTGTAATTGGTAACCCGGCGAACTGTATTATCTGTAATGTGATGGGTTGTGGGGCTGTGCCATAGAAAAGAAACGAATGAATTTTCTGCAATATGTGTGATCTGTAGTGAGCTTCGGTGAAGTGACATGTAAGTGTCTTTAGACTTGTCTAATGTGTTATCCAGAAGGTAAAGTGAACTATTGAGCACTTTGCAGTTTGAGCCCTTATGTGGTTTTTCTACACTTTTTAATGAAACAAAACTTTCTTTACTTATAGAGAATTGGGGAGTTACAACTTGGAACAATGAGGGAAGAATTAGTAGAATCTATTTCGTTTATGAAGATAGCGCTTTCATTAGCAGTCAGTGTTAAATTACTGGAATCAATATCGCTTGTATAAACCTCGTCTCGATGCAGTCACTGACAAAGCTACGACTACGTTTTACGAACAGATGAACTCCGAAAAAGAGGTCGTGGAAGGATTTTATTTTCAAGGAATGGGACACTTATTTCAAGACAATTCCGCTGTCACGCGAAGTGTTCGCCCCTTGACAACTTGCAATAATCTCCAAATAAAGGGGAGGCACACCTCAACATAAATATGTAAATAATATTGAAAACTGAACGAGTATAATATAGACGGAGCACTAACACTAAGAAACGCTGCAATGAACCTGTAAATGGAAAATTATTGCGGGACCTCGTTACGTTTCTAGACTGACTAACAACTCCAAAGCCGTTTTCTGATACTTCTTTTGTATTCTTGAGACAAGATCTGTTCGCTAAGTTATATACTGAAGACATCATACGCTCCGATATCTTGACAAAACTATACTCACACAAATGCCACCCTAGCTCACAATCTCTATGCATAGAACGCGCTGCCACAATTTGATCTACTTTATCCAATGACTCTTCTGAATTCCTACATCGGGTGGCCAATTTGTTATATTTTCACAACTTATAGCATCAACTTTTGAAATTTGTAACTTCATAGAGAACCGCAGATTTTCACACACCAATTATGATACATTACATGTTAATGGAAGAGACTAACACACTTAGAAAACAGGGCGCACAATGATTGCCTCCTATACACATACACACAAAAAAATTCAATTGTCTACTGCCTCGTTAGATGCTCTTCTGTTGATTTCTATTTCATCAGTTCACGATTACGTGAATTCCAAGAAAGGCTATATATGCGAATGATGTTTCCTTTCACGACTGCTGCATGGTCACCTTCCAATACGACACAGATGTTCACTCTCTACAATCTTAACAAGCCCTCCACCTGTAAGCAAGAATAACATTCTATTTATTATTCACGAACCGCTTTTACACGATATCTCTAATTTTTTCTTCTTTTTTTACAAGATATTTCAGTGTACAAATATATATATTTTTCTCCATCACGAATAAATTTTAAAATAATCCAACATAATCGAAATGTTATTCATTCAATCAACTTCTTACGAACTCCCCCATGACCCATGCCAGCATTGTTGATTTTTTCCAATCAATCCAGATAATATGTAGTGATTAATTGATGTAGCAATCTGTGGAACAATGGTTTAAACCCAGTTCATTTTTTTGCGCTTCATGTCATTTTCTGATCAGTATGTATTCAACTATTCTATGTATCATGGACCTAATCTCCACCTACGAAAGCTCCACAACTTTACAGTGACTGATTTTCTTACATTTACTTTTTACTTGATCCAATCACTGTTAGTTATTGAATTATTGGTGCTTCTACTTACGACGGATCGTTTCGGGGGGTTAATTTTCATTACTAATTTTCATTGTTACAGAACAATCATAGCGTGATATAAATTTCAGTATTGTTTTGTTCTAAATAAACCTTTCTTTTACATTCAAATGTAGTATTTCGCGAAGCATTTTGTCAGATGTCGCATAAAAAATTCGCCTTCCTCGATCTATCATTGAATTTTCTCAAGCTAATCGTTGCTTCTCCTACGATTTCTTTATCAACCGAGAAGTCCAATAAACGAGCGTTTTTCAACAGCACCTCCTCTACATGGTCAAGTTTGCTCAACATTCTGTGACACGTGCATTGCTAGAAATACTTATTAATATTTTATTTTTTCTTCCTCAATTTATGAGACATTTTAATGACCGATTCCAAAAGCTTGGCGTGGGAAACACAAACAGTGAAGTTCGTTGCCTGATCTACGACCTTGCTAGCGTGTGGGAGCTCGCCTTATCCCAGAAAACAACCATTCTTACACAATCCTTTTCACTCTCACGCCGTCACGGATGTTACGAAAATATATTCAAATTTTTCTCAACAGAATATTTTATTTAATAACATCCTTAAAAATCCTATTCGTCAGATCATTCGTTCCCTCGAGGCAAAAAAGAATTGTTTTGATTTAATCCAAGCAAATGTTAAAGGGAAAAAGTCTGATCGTTATACTATTGACGATAGAATGAGGAACTCTCAGTTTTTTCTATTTATGTAGAACTCAAGGTCTTCTTACATCAAGTGAGCGACGAGAGAATAATAAACAACTAATTATAAGAAAATGACATAGATTAATAGCTTTTCTAGATGATTCAAGATCCTAATGTAGCGGATGTTTCTTCAAAACGTCTACACAAAACAGGCGTCTGAAATAACGACAGGAATTTAAGGCTGCGGCCGATGTACGTGTCTCCTAATATAGGCCGAGATTTACCTATAAACGCGACATTATTTCAGGAAAAGGCAAAAATTCGTCACGACGTAGATGAATTTTTATTTTCATCTAATATTTTTTAGTTATCTAGGGCCTTTGAGACTTTTCTTTTTTCCGTACACTCTGTTCAAGTTTCACGTCTTCTTCGTTATCTTGACTCTAACTTTTCTTTCTCTTTTTTCCTAACTTGCTCGGTCCATGCACAGGGTATCCTACGAGGAAACACGTCTTGTGTATAGATTCTTTGGTTTTTAGACTCTATCCTAAATTGGTAAGAATTTCCTTATCCCTAGTTCGTCGGGAGGATTCACGCCTCAGTAAGAATAATAAATGACAAATACAGAACTTAGATATTAACACGAACAGTTTTACAATACGGTTTTGGTTCATGTACATAAGAAAATACGGACAATTTAGACTTCTGCAAGTCTATAGAACAGACGCAAGAAGTAAATTTCATGCTAACAAGTGCGCATAACATTGGACTGGGTCGTTAGAGTCAAGAGTAAGGGGTAAGGAGGAGGCGTGCGAGTAGTTAGGACACCTACAACAAAAAAAATGGAATTTATAAACAACGGAACGCTTAATTCGAATACAGATCGCTATTTCGATACAGATTCAAGTTGTAGCATCAAAATAATGAAGTTTTCACATAAAGAAGTGCTTACGAGCAGCATGGACGTCACAGGTGCAAAGGAACTAACAGAGTGAGCGTCATACACTGCTTAGCCACGAATTAAATTCAAAATGGGCAAGGGATTTACCTTTAAATGTCGAAGGTATTTTGACGCTATACTTTCGCGCTAACAAATCCTTGCATAAATTAAATGGTGTCCACATCGCTCTCTTGAGATCACCTTTTTTGGGGCTAGGAAGTTTAAAATTATCTAATATGAAAATAATAAGTGGCCGGTGAGCCCTTTCTGCTGAATTGCGATGCTAAGTACTGCAAAAATGCCAGGAGTGCTGTGCGTCATGAAGGGGGAGTTTGATCACCTTTTCTAGCACTTTGTTCTGAGTAAACATTGGCTTCGTTGAACGGCCTTGAGAGTCGTGCTGCAAATTGACGGAGCTCTGGGGTAAGGTCGATTAAATGTGTAGTGCGGCACTTAGTTTGATCTGTTAAAAACACTAATTATAGTGGGATGGCCTGACGTGTCAATGAGTGAAGCGAGTTTGTCATATGACTCTTTCAAACAGGAGTCAATGTTCACAGGACGATGTGAAAGTATGTATCCTATCAGAAATGTTCTGCTTATGGTCTCACAATTCGTAGCGAGCTAGAACTAGATTTCAAAGATAGACACATCAATTTACTCCCATCTTTTATAAGAGAGTAACATTACTAAAATAAATACTTATGTTTCGGAAGGAAATAATAAATGTACTATGTTGAAAGATCATGCTTGGCTCAAAGATTGTCTTTTGTCCAACACTGCTGTCTGGAATGTTCAATTTAACGTCAATTTTCAAACTCTGCATAAGTGCTGCAGTCGGCTGAGCAGCAATGAAATGAAATCTTACTTTTCCCAGATGTACAGCTTCATGTGATGAATACTCGCTGCTGGAGTTGAGTTTCGAAGGTAGGTCAGGTTTCCCGTCTGATTTGGAACAACTCATCGAGAGCGAAGTTAAGTAAAGAGCTATCATAAATAGTCTACGCGAAGAATACTCATAAATTCGATTCTTTTAATTTGTATGATTAGGTATTGATAATGTTTGCTGAAAGGTGAATGTTTGAAAATATACGATACGTAATTTACGGATAGCATTCAATTCAATTCTACTCCTATTTTAGACCTCACGAGCATTAAAATTGTAAACTTTCAGAATGATACAACTAGGAGAGAAGTTTGAACGTGTGTTCCTAAACTGTGAATTATGAAAGGCTCCAAGCATATTTTGTAAAAAGTATTATATCGAATTTTTAAAATGTTAGTCATACCACGTGTACAGGAATCTCTTGGTGATAAAAAAATCCCCGCAAAAACTTCTGCAATATTAGCATAAAAAACAGTTCATCACTCCCAAACACTAGTATTAATTCCATATTTTATTGTCATTCTCATTTTGTTTATAATATTCTAGTGCGCAAACTCGTAACTAAATTCTCCAGAGAACTTTACAAAGAAATTTCCTTGTGCAAAGAAACCGAGTTGCTTAACCATGCTGAATATTATAGTGCTCTAAAGCCTTCAATAACTCTCAAGGAGCCGTTGTGTGCAGTTCTTGGTGCAGCGAGTGCCAAGTCCCTGTGCCGAGGCGATCTGAACAATGCACCGAGACTTATGAATGCAACAACAGTTGCATTCAGTCAGTCATCAGGTCAGTCGGTCAGTCATCAGTCATCGGCTCTGAAATTCTCGAGTGGCATGCTGGTGTGTTATTTGTGCATGCACTCGATGTTTCATTATTGCACTGGCACGATTGACTGGAAGAAATTCTGTACAAATTGTGATAGTGAGATGCGAATGAGTTCAGCTTTGACGTGGGTGTCTGCTGTCATGAAATCATCTTGTGGCTGTCAGCGGTCTGGGGCACCTCACAAAACTGACCGTGTGTCCCCTTCTCCAGTTCAGTCCGAAATCGGAAATAAAAAAATTAATTGGATTTGAGTTTCACAGGCACGAATTACGGTTAAGATTATGTATCTCTCTTCAAGACATGAGGGTTTTTGTGTGGAGCAGCTGTAAGGCCTCTACACTCCACGCTCACTGTCAGTCCAGGCGACTCCACGCTCACTGTCAGTCCAGGGCACTCCACGCTCACTGTCAGTCCAGGGCACTCCACGCTCACTGTCAGACCAGGGCACTCCACGATCACTGTCAGTCCAGGGCACTCCACGATCACTGTCAGTCCAGCGCACTTCACGCTCACTGTCAGACCAGAGCACTCCAAGCTTAATGACAAAGGATTTGTCATTAAAGATTAAAGCATTCAGTCAATCTTCAATCACTACTAATGCACTCCTCCATCTCTAACAATTCATTCATTATTCATGTATCATGTTTTTCAGTGTTATCGTTGGGGCGTGTTCCTGTGTAGGAAATTTTTTCGTTGAACGGTAACTCATAAACTGAAAATTACACTGACCAGGAGTACAGGGTTCTAAGTAAAAGTTAAAAGCTGTGTTCTTTTTCATTTAATAAAATACCACTCTTGAGACATTATTTGTTGATCGTAACACAACTCTTCTACACTTAACCGAGCATGTTAGAAGTTTGGTAGTATGCAAGCAAATCGCCAGCTTCTCACGTGACCGTCTTCCAATCTTCCAAGCGTTTGTGCTGTGACCTCAACACTTTGACTGCTATGGGTTAAACTGTACCTCAGTATTCCAATCAAATGTAAAATCAGTTGTAGGGAGCAATTTTATCATTATCGAACATTTACTGAATATTGCCGACATTTAGCTTCGATTTAGGATTTAAGAAAATTAAGCTTGTGAACAGGTCGGTCAGCATGCAGCGTTATGAAAATCCCCGCCTTGACTACCGGCAGCTCAAGGTTTTAATAACAATACAAGCGAGTTTTTGTCCCTCACAAAATTATATACCCAATAAATCTACCCACCTCTTTCACAATTATCTCTACCTTTGAATAATTTTTGATACCTGTTGTTTTAATTAATAATCAAACCTCAATAAGCACCACAGGCAAGCACTTTCAAAGCACTCATCTCACAAGAATTGCACCTCATTCTTCATTGTCAAATCTGTTTTTCACATCGTCCTTACAAACGCTTCGTTGTTTATACATTCACTTGTTTCTCATCAATCTCCAAAAATCCTCCTTCCTTATATATTGTATTTAGGGATCTCACAAACACTGCTAGAGCCAAGCTCCCTCAATTTCAATGTGGATGTATCGAATCTTCTGGTTCTATTGCTGGTTATGACATTACTTCAGACATAATACTCGTACCTCATCAGTGTCATCATTATTCCCCAGTTCTCGAAAATAACAGATAAAATAATGCTCTCAAAATCGCATATATTTTATTAACAAAGGAGGGATACAGCGGTGAAGTGAACTACCCTGGAAATCTAGTATACTACGCAGTGAAATGAATACGGGTGTCAAAAAGTGTAATTTTTATTACTTTAGGCATATGGGAGCAAACATTTCATTATTATATTACGAACACTTCAATGTACAGCTGACAATTATATATCTTACAACCGGCATAGCGACTCACACTCTCGACATTTTATTCTTCGTCCACTGACTTTTTCTCCAAGCAGCTGTCGGCAGATCCAACCTCAAATCTCTTATGCCCATAATCATCAGACCAACTTCAGCCTTCACCGCTAGCACATCAACTTCTGGAGTTCAGACTCTCCGCTCCCTCACCATCCGGTACGGCTTCTTCCGCCATCCGTCAATCCTGTGGGCCTGTGCCTTAATTATTACGCACAGCTGACGGCATAGGGGGAGGCTGCTGAGCACCCTATGAGCGCAAGAGCGCTCCTGTCATCATCACCTCACCACGGCCAGAAGACACTTCGCTTCACTATTAGAGCAGGAAGTCGCAGTGCTGTCGTGTGTCGTGCGTGAGCATTAAAGATTGTTCGGCTGAAGCTTATTGAAGTGTTCTGCTCCCTCCTGTTAATCGGTGGGTGTTAATTTTGGGCTTTAGTTGTACATCAGATCGGGGTTAGTTTTGGGCGTATTAAACTAATTTATAACCAAGCAATTCAGATCATCCTACTTTTATTTACTGTTTATCTTTAGTTTTGCTAATTGTTTCGCCTAGGTGCGTTAACGGAAGGCGCGGGGTTTGCGCCTGGAGTCACGACAGCGGCTCCGATACTTCGGGCCGAGTCTTCGACGCAACTTTCTCTTGGACGAAAACCTTCGTTCTTCACCATCTAATTTATTTGCTTCGGACATTTCGGACATTTTTCTCTACCGACCGTGTCAAATATTTGGTCACCTCAGTAAACTCAATTTTACTGTATCGTATTTAAAATTCCCCCGCTTGCTTTTTTCGTTAACAGGCGTCTGTGAAAGATCATCTGGGAATAAATGCAACAATGATTATTATTGGCTCATTTAGAATTTGGAAAATATTCAACGAAGGGTGAGACGACTAGTTTATAACCTGATTTATCAATAAACAAATGCAATTCATGAAATAACTTTTGATTAATGCCAATCAGGGAGTGGATGAGAGCTGCAACACTTTCGTACTGCTAAACTTCACCTACTCGTATGCTTAGACATTGTGCTGATTATTTTTCATGTTTACTCTTGGTGTGACAAAACGTCTTCAAAACCTTAAAGCTTAAGTTGAATAGCAGAGGACTGTTTTTATTTCAAATGTAGTTCAAAATAAAATCATTGCTGACATTAAATTAGATTGGGTAAGTTGCTTTAAGCCTTCCTAACCGCAACTAACGCATTCCAAATAGAGGAAAGAGGAAGACCCCATTTAGTATGGAGTGAAGAGAATTGAGAATCTATGCATAAGGTGTGTTCCTGCTTAAGATTTTTTACGCATTGCAAAATAACAAGTAATGAAAGAACTTTACAAAGAATTAAGCACTGTAAAAAAGGCAGAAGTAAACCAGAAAGAGTAGGTCTTTAACTGCACAAAAACCGTTGCTATTATATCAAAAGGAATGCATGAATAACCTTTATTTAAGGGCCCACATCTTCTCCCTGGGAACACTAATTTTCACGGATACAAAATATTAGAACTAATGAAATTGAAAATGCGATATTGTAATTAATCCCACAATAAGAGTTGAGTTGTACCATAATTTTAACTCGACACATTGTCATCTTGAAGTTATTAAAGCCCTGTGTGCACTGCTCAGATAAGAGGGAAACAGATAGAAGTCATCATCACTCACGCATTTTTAGTTTTATAAACACTCTAGATTTAATTTCGTTTTCCCAGCTTATTCAAATCCCTATAAAACTTATCGCATTTATGTGCAATGTAAAAAAGATACAATTTTGTCAAGCAAATATATTATTTATATTTTACCGTAGTCAATATACATAAAGTGCAATCTATATGAGATGAGACAAACTTGTTTTTACTAGTTGTTCCTTTACAAACAACGCTACTCAGACTGCTGTTGATACTCCAGCAGTGCTGATGTTTTTCGTAAGAATTCAACTAGATCTCTAATGAAGAAATGTTTTACATTTTTTTATTTGCCAAACCTGCTTATCAATTTTGGCAATGACAGACTGACACCTCAAATGATACTTTATTAGCAAACATTTCCTATCTTTTACAGCGGGCTTGTATGCAACGAATAATACTGTGAAGTCAAAAGCTACGGTAATAATGGATAATTACAACTAATTTCAAACTTTACAAGCAAAGGTATCTTATTCCTTCGAAAAATGTTAACACTGATTTCTTTAAGGATATTTTCAATGAATTCCTCAATGATGCGCAGAACAGAGTACGTGCGAAAAAGGAAGTGACTTGAAGCATTTTCCTAGAATAAAATTTTATTCGTACTTGGTATGCATTAATCTAAAACTGCATCTTGAATACATTTAACTTTGGTGACTTTTTCCTCTAACTTTGTCATCTTGCTATGAGCTATGACCCAGCTTAGTGTGCAACTAATCTCTTTCACATCTATGTTCCATTTTGAGGCTAATGATAAATTTTGTATATCATTGATGATTTCAAAAGCATAATTTAAATATTTTCCTTTCCTCAGGAACATTTACAGCCATAATTATTTATTTGTCTATGCCCCTAATAAAATTAACTGAAAGAAGTTAATTGCTCACGCAAAATTGTTGAAAGGTATTTCTGGAGTGGAAAATGAGTGACAAAACTGATGTAACGAAATTCAGCTTCACATGTGGTGTTACATGATGCTGCTTAGTAATGATAACATTTTAATCTTTCTACTAGCTATTGAAATCATTCCCTTCAGGATTGTTCTTTGATACCAGTTTTTTTAAACAGGAAGATCAACAATTAATGTTCTAATGGACTACATCGAGAAAGACTTCGAAATCTACACAAAAATCTTTTTTTTTGAAGTGAGGCCAGTCATTGATTCCATCTGTCGCAATAACTCGGTCGATTTTTCGGAAAAACGTATTTCTACTGTAAAATCGAATGAAAAAGAAACTGCTATTTGTGAGGATTCTTCCTCGTGTACAAGCTTCTGAGAGGCGAGGGAAAGTCACATTCTATATAGCAAACTATAGTTGCTCGGTTGGGTGCAGACGACTGTGTCCGGAGGCCGAGAGGTTGAGCACTTTAAGTTCTTCTCACTCGATCACTACCTGACGATCTTGAGCTACTTGATCATTGGAACTCGCGCAATTTAGTGGCAGATTTCTGCTTCTATCATGGCTAATCTATGATGAGTTTCCTTGACGGTGAAGGTGATTAATTTTGGAAAGAAAGGTATTTTAATTTTACCTTATATTTCACCATTGCTGAACACCGCTAGTTCGGAGCTTAAATTTGGCGAGACGGCGTCGTAGAACCTTTTTCTTATTTTTTCTGGCCCAATTTTGTCAACGTATTGGCATGCTTCAAGGTGTTCATGACATGACTTTTCCTAAAGTATCCATTGCCGTTTGTGGCTTCTCAAACTCACCTAATCTCGCTAAATAAGAGTCAAATGTCCTTCATTAATTTTATATAAAAACTGCTCTCCTATTTTAAGTGTACAAATATTTTTTCCAAGCTTCTTTTTAATTTCAACGTTGGCAGATAACTTTGCTTCCTTTCTTTCCATCTTTCTTTTTGAACGTGTCTGTGACCAAACGTTTTCGAATACCGAAATATTCAAAGTTCAGGTGATCGAGGGTCACCAATAATGGAAAAATTAATTAAAATTCTTAAATAGCATCGCACGACATTCTTAATCGCTCAAAGGATTGGTTGCCGCAGCTGCATTAAAGTTTTAATTGTTTTGGCTAGCATTATTACTGACTTGCCGAAGCATCGGTGGCTTGGGCATTAAATACTCAGCTGCCGATGGTTTATACCACTGCCTGATCTATACTTCTTGACGCTCGTCCGCTTGGAAGCATAAACAGAAGCATAGAGCACAAAAAGCTGACCAAAACCTTTGATTTTTTATTTAAAGGCTACCAAAGTAAATCACCGGGTTTCTATTTTCATAGAGTAAACGGTCTAAATTTCGTTAAATCATTTCAGTAAAAAAGTACAATGTGACTCAAAGACGCACAAAACAATTTTTTGGGCGACTTTCCGAAATCCTACATTTATCAATTCTATTTCTTCGGTTAGACGGGCTACTACTGCAATATTGTTTAATGCCAGAATGCGCGAGAGGCAAGTGAGAAACCGACCAGATTGTCTCTCGTTTACATATACCTTCACGTGTTAGCAAGGCGTAGCGCTGTGCGTGGTTTCCACGGACAAAGCGCTATATCTGAGGATCGCTGAGCGTGCTGGACAGAGCCATCGAACTCGTCAACGTTTTACTTCTCCACTTCCGCCTAAAATTATTTTTACCTAGCATCCCTATGCTTTACCGGTGTTGAGTCTTAACTGGGTTGAGCGAGTAACGCCGGGTATAGTCACCTGTGTATCGTCTGAGCATGTCACGTCTGGCGCTCTGTCTCTGGCCTTGTATCCACTGACCTCGGATACCAATGGAAAATAGTTACTCGATATGGACTTCCTAATTGCACGTATATTCATTACAATAAAATGTAATTGTCGTGAGGTTTTCAACGAGCTTGTTTTTCTTTCTTGGCCATTTATAAAGATTTTTCTTCTGCTGCTTTCAGATTTGATTGACAATGATCTCATGGTCGAAAAGTTGATATTAATTGCTTGCAAGATTTATCTTCTCTATAACCAATCACACAAATTGGCTAAGCCAAAAAAAATCTCACTAAAACTGTTTAATCTTGAGAGAGGCCAAATCGGGAGACTGAACAATTTTTCATTCTCAGTCTAGATTTTTATTATATTTTCTTCACTTCACTCCCCTTTCAATAGCTTTCATCGATCCGAAAAGACTCATTAGCACGTTTTTGTTCATGGTATCTTCCAAGTTTACTTTGGACTCACAAAGTAATTTATTTTGTTTGTGACGCCAGATCATATAAAATTTTAGAGTCCTTGCATATCTTCAAGCGAAACCCTGATTAGAACAATATGAACAGTTCGTATCCATTGCAAATAGTGAATAAATAGATCCCTCGTCAGTACCAGCCATATTTCATTTCATACTTATGTGTTGCATGTATTCTTTTTGTGCTTCTGTACTTTATTCTATGTTCTTGTCCGTGTCATACTTTGTATTTTAACTTTCATGATACATTTTTAGTACCTACAATTCATTGGACTTTCATCTTTTATTTCACACGTAATTTTGTTTTTGTTTGAACTGATGATGGAGCAGGACTCCGAAACGTTTTCTTAGTAAAGACGATAAATTTACCTTCGGAAATTTCCTCGTTCATAAGTTTCTGATGAGGTTGCGATTAAAGCAAACCCCTGACGTGCTCAGATATTTTAAATCGCTACTTATTTCGTAGGAAGTTTGACTAGCTTTAAGAACGTTCGAGAAAATAGCTTACCGTTTGGAACGTACCTGTTTGCAACGAATTCTGAAAAAAATGTCGTCTGCAAGTAAACAATGTATTTAAAATTGGTATTTTAACTTCAAACTACAGTTGTCATGTGAAATAAAATGAAAGAGAGTGTCATAATGTAGACGACAAAGGATAAAAATACACTTCGAAAACAATTCCCTACAAGCTTCACGCCCACTGAAACATTCCTAAAGCGCTGAAACCTAAAATGTGCATTGATGATTAGTACACATACAAATGAACGAGAGAGGCAGGTACACTTACGCCGACTTGAAAAAAATGTCAGCGAAGAAAAAGGCCTATTTTACCCAAGGCAGAGAATTGAATGACAATTCATTTTTATTGCTCCTCATTTTTCGCAATCAATAGTGTTGCTGAAATGATGAATAAATTTAAAATTGGTTCATATAACTTAGTGACTATTAATAATTATTTCCCAATTAATTATTAGGGACCTTTAGTTATTGTCTCAATAACTAATCATATCATTCTCAATTGATCAGACTACATCAAAAACCTGTGCGAAGTGATCAGTGTTAATATGAAGTTCATGGAAGATTTCCCAATTCAAACGACGAGGGCAAAATGAAAATCAATAAGATGATGACTTCATTTATACTCAGCTACTTGCATAAACACTGTATAAAATGTTGTTGAACACGCGAATTTTCTTGTGGTTATTTTTATTGGTTTTACCGGTGCATTAAAATACAAACGGTCTAGCATCACAAATTATTACTAGCATTTCGGGAACAGTTATGCATGACTTTGAACACTGTTTAGAAAGGATGATCTTTTTGAAACTTTGTGCATGAGCCGCTCAACTGATGCATGTGTTCTTTACATTCAAAACCTATCTAAAAACAAAGCTCAAATTATTGTATCTGTGGTTACTGTTAGCCTCTTCACAAACGTGCCTGTCGAACCTTCTGCCAACATCTTTACTGACGCTGCCTACTTGCATTCAAGTCTACCTTCGCCATCGAACACTCCGAATCAACTGCAGAAGATTTGCGCCACAGAAACTCCTCCAGCTTTAACGTTTAAATTATTCATATTAATGGGTTTCAATGAGGTCACCTCATGGACCGACTTCTGGCTGATGTTTCCGAGTTTCATTTGGAAAATATGCTCCTTAAATGAAACACAGCATCAAATCCTTTCTTTTTAGTTCCATTTGCAGATGACACATTTGCAACTTTTGATTCTAAACCCTTATTCGTCACCGTACTAGTTGATTACTGAAAAATTCGGTGTTGACTTGGATGGTATATCCAATTACAAGAAATATTCTGTGAAAGACACAAACTCACAAAAGTCGCGCATTAGTACTCAAGTGTTAATTAAAGTAACTAAGCTAGGCGCTTGCATATTTTCAAGTCATTTGTTCTTCTTGTTGGTGGAAAGTCTGTAGTTAACATACTTCCAGTGCTCATGAGGCCGGATGCGGCACCGATTTATTTAGAGCAGCATTTGTCTACACTGTTGTAAAGATAGACAATCATATGCCTCTCCCACCAGTTTCTACTCTGGAAGATCATTTTAATATAATTCATCACTTTAGCAACACTATCGGTCCTTAAATAGTGTAATAAATAGAAATAAGGAATCGTGATCCGATTCATAACCTTTAGTACAGTGAATCTTCCTCGGTGAAACGTTGTTAGTCCGACCTGACACCTGCACATGGTGTTCCGGAGCATCAGACTGTGTCTTATGTACAGATCTTATGTGTCTTATGTACAGTAAGTGCACCATAGCTAGTTTTATTTTTCTGATGTTTTAAAAATTTTCCAGCTCGGGAAAGGCTTGATGGAAACTTCAATTGAAATTCATTTATATTGTGTACGTCAGATTTTGTTTTTTTTCAATTCCTCTGATGGTGACTACTGTGAACAGCCGAAAGATTGAGTTAAGATAAATTGCTTTTTAAGACAGTTTTGTCTTTCTTCTTAGGAATTGTTTACAATCAGATTAGATCAAAACAGTGAACTTATTCTTCGCGAGATCAATAACTATATAAACTTTACACAAAAAGACTATGTAGCCAGAGTTTTTTTCTCATGTAATTAACTTCACTTTTTCCATAAATTGATCACAGAAGAGGAACATAATATTATAGGCACTGAAATTTCCGCAGAGCAAATTCATATTTTTTTTTTGCTGGAGATTCAGAGAAAATGATAAAAATCCTACATTTTCACTTTTACCCAATGAAGACACTTACTTCGAAGACCGCATACGAAAACCTATACTGCAGGGATCATTCAGGTATGGCTTACTAAATTCAGGAACGTCTCCTTAATAGTTCTACATAAAATAAAACTCTGGATGTACATGTACAGAATTCAAATCTCCGCTCGGTAATGATGAAGGATCAAGCGGCTGCGCTTTTGATGAGGAAAATGGAGAAAGCATACAGAAGAAGGTAACGAAAAAATTGTTTTTTCACTCTACCATTCCTAATTTACAGTGAAAACTGAAAGGTATCAGTGATGTAAAAACAAAATGCAATTGTAAAATAAAGCGCTCGATGAGTTGTCTGGATGTTTGTTCATTGAAATCATGTACAAAATGGCCACTTCTGAAACCATCCAGTCTACTTGGAAACAATTTCATGCGCCGGTGTAGCATTCGCTTGTAATGCAGTGGGTTTCAATTTCCGTTCCCTAAACGCCATATCCGTCCGCGTAGGAACCGATACGAACTTTTTTGCTCCATATTGTAATACGGGCGCTGGAAATGCGATGTAGATACCACGTATTGGCGATGGGAGAATGTGATGCAGCTTCGCAAAATCTATTGGACTTTATTGAACATCATGACATGATTTTGGAAAGTGTAGCACAACTATGCCGTATATCAGGGTAAACGTCCTTGGGAAGGTTTTCACAAAAATTTCTTGAACAACGCTTAATCATGACTTTAGCTCATTGCACAAGCCAACAAATTTTAATTTTGTCTCTGCTAATTAAGCGAATGGAGGTGCACCTAACTAATTTTGGTGCGCTGATTCCAAATCTGCACTCAGTTTTGCCCTAAAATGTAAGGTTCCGTAAGTTTAAATATAAATATAAAAATGCACACAAGGTGATTTTTAAATACTCGTATGGGTCCTAAAACAATCTTTAAGAACTCTCACATCATCGAATGAATTTAAAAAAATACAGTACTAATAAAATCCATAAAGAACTATTTTTGTTTTCATTACGTTTTGAATGCAATATTTAGATGCGTCACCCCCCTGAGAGCAGACGAGAATCACCGTAATCACGCAGGCTGTTCATTACGGCGCCGGTGAGATCTGATCCAATTCCCTGGATTTATGCCTCGATGGATGTCTGGAGTTGGGCTTTCCTTTGGCGATGCCTAAAAGGAAAAGTTTACCGTGAAAATTTTTCAAATCTACAGCAACTTTTATCAATTTTTTTCAGGGAGCGTGAAGTTCTTCTGGAGTGCACATGAAGAATTTTGCGCTCAAAAAGTTATTTAAATAACACAAGTATTTATCAGAATTACTTAACTGCTTGGTTTTATTAAAGTCCATCTGTTTTTTTGGCAGTCACTAAAGATGGACTCAATTTATTTCACATAAAAGGTAGTACTGAAACTATGTCATCAAAAATGTTTGACGCTTTTTTTCTTGCGTTTGTGAATGAATATAGAGTGCTCCCCTCGGTAGGAACCAGAGGAGGGTCATCCATCATGTTTCGTTGAAGCGTTCAGGATGCCTGCTTTCCATCCTTGCGATATATTGGTGGAACCTTTCACGCTGTTTGTAACTGATTCCACCCATACTTGATGGGAAGAAATAAAGATGAGGATCGATGCAAGAAATGCATCTAGAGAAACATCCGACGCCCCATAAGATGATATGCCTTTAGCTTGTTGTCTACTTGTTCTTCTCAGTTGTCAGCTCTAAGATTGCCATGAAAGTTCTGCACTTCATGAATAAATCAGTCCTAAACTGACGAATCGAGTGGCGTTTGTTTATTACAGAATTCACGGCCACTAATGAATTTTCGGACCTCCGGTCCTAGAAAATGTCAGCTTTAAGTACAGCATCAGTTTTCTTATTACTAAATTTCTCTTTGAGAGACTGGAATCCATCAGAATCATGGGCCACTGTTCTAAAAAATTCTTAATAAGGCCCAGTTCAATGTGAAGGGGTGGAAGAGGGGTCTTCTGTGGATGTTCCAAAAGCGTGTCCTGCACTGTACAGATCAGCAGTCTGTTTTTTTTCTTTCGAACCACTTTTTGACAGTATAACGATCCCTGTCGACACAGCTGTTTCATAGACGATCAAAATTCGTAGCATACATTAGCTGAAGGCCAAGAAGTTGAGAAATTACTTTGAGATCCTCATAGATATTCTTACATTTCCTTTACTTTGTGATCTCGCTTCATAATGATGATACTTGATCGATTTCCATACTTTATTTCAGTTGTGATGTGAGTAATGAGCCCCTTCTAAATGAATTCCATTGTCTGGTACGTCTCTGTCTTCCCCACAACGTGTGCGACAAGAATCGTAGGTTTTTGCTCACCGTTGTGTAACAACACAGCTTAAGGCTGGTAGCGCTTACATCGATAAATAGTTTCCATGCATTAGGTCGATGCTCTTTTCCTAGCTGATTTATGAGGTCATTTTCATCAGTACCAAAGTAAGTATTATCATCTTTTTATGAAGAACAGCTAAGGCATTCTTGGTACTATCAGAAGGTTGATTTTTTTTTGTACCGTCCTATAGAAGATTCTATTGCAATAGTCTGGAGACCCACAGATTTGCATTTGCTGTCATCAATGACAAATTATCGCCAAATTATTCAATTTCTTTCTATTTCCAAACTTGATTCCTTTTTTCTGTGTTATGTTAGGACCAGCAGTGATGCGACATTGCTATGTTCCGAAGCCTATGATTAGTCTTTAGATATAGAATGGAAATAGTGCTCTCTCAGGATTTAGTTCACTTCGATCACACAAGTATTTAACAACTAAGAGTAAAGTTTTTCAGGCTGAAATTTGGGACGTCGTATAAAAGGGCACCCACATTTAAAAGTTACTCATGTGTAACATAATGAAGTAAATTACCATAAATTTGAGCACAAGATTAATGAATATCGATTAAAACAAATGAGGTCGGTAAAATGAGAAAATGTAAAATGATTTCTGTTAATTACAACAATCTTAATGTTTGAACTAAGATGCCATGCTGTGATTATATATCCTAGTGTTTGGCAATAGACTGATAAAATCCCACTTCATCGGAGACAAATCTACATCAGACAAAAAATTTCCTAATGGTATTTCTGGGACTCACAGTTATGGATAAAAAATTGTAATGCACCTCATAGAGATCAATCGTTCTAGCACTGGAACAAGGCACTCATTGCCAGCAAGTTTAAAATGACATGATTGGCAAAGGCGTTGTCCTCATTCTAAGTTTTAGTGCTTGGAGACTCGTGAGGCTATTACATTTCCCACACATACATCCTCTTCCTAAAATTACCTGTCTTCTTTCGTGAGTGCACCGCTGCATTCTCTGCAGAGCGTAACAGTGAATTTTTTTTCACCCGGTCACTCGTCCATCACAGCTGCAGAACTCGTCGGGTCCTCAACGAGGCCTATGGAAGGCCACGGAAAAGCAAAGTGGCTCGTCGTCTGCAGGACCCACGTACGCCACGTTCATTCAGCGACTGGAAAAACAGAGAGTACCGGATGTGAACCATGTACGGTGTCTTTCACACCCAAAAAATCTCGGTTACATGACAACCAAATCCTTCTTTTGTTAATACTGTATATCTGTTAGTGTTAAACTATAGATGAGAAAGAGAAGCCGATTTCAAAGCTAGAACATTGAAACTACGAAATTAGTTCATGAACCATGTACAGTATGTATATTAAAATCGGCAATCGAGCATAAGTATGCACTTAATTTCAACATGTTCAACCACAAAAAAATGTGGTTCAGATGCAAAAGCAAAGCCTGGGGAAAACTTTTCATAGAAATATTTAAACAGTTTCAACATAAAATTTTACAGTAAGCTGCATTAAAAGCGTTGTAAAGAAATTGTTGATAGTGTAATTTAACTAACTTGAGCATCTTATAAATTTACTTAGAATATTGAAAATAAATTTATGCTAAATGTAAAAAATTAATGAGTTTACACTCATCGTACAGTTAACGCCCATTGAAATATTTCCTTCAACATCTAATTTTATGCGTGAGTAATCTTTCGGAACGATAAAATTGACAGGCATTATTTATACACGTATATTACCCAGTGGTTTGAACTGTACTCCACGTTCTCTTTCATAAAGTCATTTTAGACTTCACATTTCAGACGGAAAAAAATAAGCAACAACAGATCGCCCTGATCTTCTTCGGTGACCGGCTCAGTATTGGGAGACCCGCGCTCCCATGCAAGGTAAAACTGGAACCAACGGACAAGCCAGTAGTGCGAGCTGACGTCTGCAAAATGTCAAATTTGACATGAACGCTCAGGGCGGGATTCGGCGCGTTCTGTGCTGATGGATTCGCGTATTATGCACCGCGTTACCCAAAAAGCAGAAGGCATGATAAATGAATGCCAATAAATACAGACCACCTTCCTATACAGAAGTAAAGGATAAATGTAAATCATTTTTACAAAGTGGAACATTTCATACAAGAAAACCGGAAATTTAACACAATATTTCTCGGTGCATAATTACATTAAAGAGAAATAATTACTGAAAAGGCCTTTGGTGTAACACTCATATCTCTTACCCTCGAGTTTATATAATAACATTCTTTTTGAATTCTGAATAAATCAGAACCTATCTCCACATTGAGCAAGTGGAAAAATATGAAGAAAGGCTGCGTCTAGTACGCTAAATAAAACGATTGAAAATATAAAATAGGAAACTGAAAAAACTCTTGGGAATCGAATCCAGGCCCAAGTTCTATAGCTGGTTCAGATCATAAGTGCTGTTTGGAAGAAGAAATGAAGGATTGGGATAACTAGACAGCCACGACTGGGTATCAATACCTAAATAGGAACAGAGTGATTACCGAACTGGTAACTTATTGCATTTGTAGTGTGCTACTAAGTGAATGACGAGCACGATTCCTTGTTGCGCTGTCATTTCTGAATGAACGCGAGAAAAGATTCAAAATTATTTCATAGTTATCATCAAAATTTTTCTTACCAAAGGGCATTCGATTGGGCGTATGACATATTAAAAGTGAGGAAAATGGGTTGCACACTCGATGGAAATTTTGTTTAATAACTTATCAGAATCTACAACTGGGCCAAATATATTGGTTTACTATAACCTTAAATTCACCTCATTGATTAAACCAGAGCAAATGAAATGTTTTGTTATTATTATTCAACGTCTCTGAAGAAAATTCATTTGTATTGATTCACCGTTCAGTAGTTACTTCAGTCCGTTATGTGGCTCTAGTGTTTTGCAGGCTGTGTGAATTCCCTGACTACCTACCGTACCTCTGTGCAGACCAGGGCAAGCGACTGGAGCGTCGTAACAGTGCGCAAGTTTTGACAAATTTTTAGCCCGAAAGTACGCAGATTCTATTTTGAAACTTTTTGGTCAAGATATTTGTTATGGCTATGTTTATGCCCACTATTATAATTCCATTAGAGATGAGAAAATGCTGTTACTCTTTGCCTAGATGCTACTTATGATTGAAGCCAGTGTTGATAAACATATTGAAGACATTATTCTTTATGAATGGATCAAAGTGTGGCTCAATAGTTATAAAATTGCAAAAACAATTTCAAGAACATTAAAAAATTTTCCAAGAACTTTTACTATTTGTTAGTATAAGTATTTGTAGATAAGATGTCCCACAGCACTTATCCTTACATAAAAAATTGTAACATGGAAATTTTTAGGTTATATTTTTTCTCAATTTTGCTTCTCAAGTAACAGAAAATACTTTGGTATCTATAATGAATTATAGGTCTCAATAAAATCTTCTGCCGATCTTCGCTTCTCATCCACTTTTACTATGTTCTCTTAATAGCATTGCAACATTGAGCTATATTTAGGCCTCCTATTTGTCATGTGTTATAAAGAATTTTTCTTTTGAAATGAAAGGAAAATGTTCAGATTGAAATATTTTGATCTTGAAAAAAACTCAGTAGATCTTGGTAGCCATTTCACTTTCAAATTGCTGATTATCCTACTTCAAGCTGATTTCTCTAAATGACAAACAATCACATCACATTTCTCACCATTACCGCCTAATTTTCATCAAAAATAAATGAATTAGTTTCACTTTGTTGTGCGGAATTATTTTTACCAACGTTACCACAGAAAATAATTAACCAAGAATAACATAACAGTAGCTTCTAGATATTTGCAATTTGAAATCCATTTCCTAATTCAGGTATTCTTTTGATCAATATATAATTTTATTTCTCTTTGAGCCCAGTGTGTAGTGTTATCGCCTATTTTGATGGGGTGATCCCTTCCAGTGTGTTTCTGTCCCTATAAGGTGCTGGAGACTATTTATGTTAATTTTTGCTCAATTGTGGTGCCAAAGTGATTGTTATATTCAATTCCATTTTTATCTAATTTACGGCTCTAAAGATATGTTTCACTTAAAAATTAAATAATTTTGTTTTCTAATTCAGGAGTTTTTTTTATAAAATTATGCAAGTTATTCTTACACGTAGAAATAACTGTTTAAACCCAGTTACAACATTGAATCATATAAGAGGGGCGTACTTCAACTACTGAAGTTATTGAATCAAAATGGCGATTTTTAGGAAATCTAATACGCAAGATAAAAAAGAAGAACCAATATAAAAGGGAACATTCTTTTAATAGCAAACGTTTCGGAATCTCTGATTCAATCATCAGTGCTGTGAAACAGAATAAAAACGGTAATGAACAAATTGAGAAAAGCTATAAGAAAATAATCTCAATATACCTACATCGAACGAAAAATAGCCATGCCAAACCATTTAAAAAATAAAAATTTCTATCAGACATTCGAAGCCATACGTACACATGCACCTAAATTCTAGCAATCAAAACAACGCACAATAACATCTACACAAAGTAACAGGACTACACACACACACACACACATTCGAACACACCTATTTACACAGTTGGGGCAATATTTAATTTCATCGCACTTTGGTCATTATTTAACTGAGGTCTATGGGTAAAAATGAACAAGGATTCCAAAATTATTCTAAGGTCAAATTCCTCTGTGGTTCTACACAGTGTGTAGAAATTTGAATTTTTGAAAGGGTGGTTTGAACTATGGAAGTGATCTCTGATAGCGGACTGGGAGGGAGATGAGTATGGACGGCCGGTTCTATGGGTTTCCCGAGTGTTGGCTGTGACGAATAAATTGCTGGAGTGCGGTACTTCCAACATAAGACTGCAGGCAGCAATCACATTTATACAAATATACACAACCACTTCTCAGGCACTCTTCCAAAAGTTCTTCCCTATTAAAAAACGAATCTATTTTCAAACTATTTCAATAAAATGGTAGCACGCCAATGAAAGTAAAATGAGAGTGTATCAGGGATAAAAGTTCCTTTCTCATCTCCTTGTTAGGATAGCCCAAGAAAGGGAGCTCGATGAAAACTTTCTGCTTTGGTGCGATCAGAATTGTAGAAGGAGAGGAAAGTTGAATATCATGCAAACATAAATTTCACACTGGAAACTGAACAGAATGATGAATTACCATTTTTAGACGTTCTCGTGAAGAAAAATAATTCGTCATTCACCACCTCTGTTTATAGAAAACCTACATTTACGGGATTATGTACCAATTTCTCCAGTTGCATTTACAAAGGTTATGTTAAAACAAGTGTCACTACATTACTGCAAAGAGCATTTCGCATCTCAAGTTCTTATAAAATATTTCACGAAGAAGTGGGATATATCACAAAGTTATTTGTACAAAATAAATACTCTGTATCTGTGGTCAACAATCTGGTTAAAAAATTTTTGGACAAAAAATTTTCCTCTCCTTCTACAATTCTGATCGCACCAAATCAGAAAGTTGTCATCGATCTCCCTTTCTTGGGCTATCTTAACAAGGAGATGAGAAAGGAACCTTTGTCCCTGATACACTCTCATTTTACTTTCGTTGACGTGCTACCATCTTATTGAAATAGTTTTAAAATAGGTTCATTTTTTAATAGGAAAGAGCGTTTGGAAGAGTGCCTGAGAAGTGGTTGTGTATATTTGTATAAATGTGATTCCTGCCTGCAGTCTTATGTTGGAAGTACCGCACTCCAGCAATTTATTCGTCACAGCCAACACTCGGGTATCTCCCATAGGACCGGCCGTCCATACTCATCTCCCTCCCAGTCAGCTATCAGAGATCATTGCCATAGTTCAAACCACCCTTTCAAAAATTCAAATTTCTACACACTGTGTAGAACCACAGAGGAATTTGACCTTAGAATTTTAGAATCCTTGTTTATTTTCACCCATAGACCTCAGTTAAATAATGACCAAAGTGCGATGAAATTAAATATTGCCCCAACTGTGTAAATAGGTGTGTTCGAATGTGTGTGTGTAGTCCTGTTACTTGGTGTAGATGTTATTATGTGTTGTTTTGATTGCTAGAATTTAGGTGCATGTGTACGTATATGGCGCATGTGTACGTATCGAATGTTTGATAGAAATTTTATTTTTTTAATGGTAAGGTATAGCTATTTTTCGTTCGATGTAGGTATATTGATATTATTTTCTTATAGCTTTTTCGCAATTTGTTCATTATCGTTTTTTATTCTTTGTTTTACAGCACTGATGATGGAATCAGAGATTCTGAAACGTTTGCTATTAAAAGAATGTTCCCTTGTATTTTGGTTCTTCTTTTTATCTGAAGTAATTGGTCTCATGGAGATACCTATTGTTGGATTTCCTGTTTTCATTAAAATGTTGTCGCTTCACCACAGATTTGTTACGAATAATCTGATCAATCTACAGTGGGTGCACTTATGAGACTTTTTAACTTATGCAATTTAACGTGGAAAATTTTTTTTTGCGCTAAAATTCATCAATTGCTTGAAAAAATATTTCACATAGAATCAAATAAATACAAAAAGAGGCAAATAAATTAATTGTTCACAAATAACCAACAACATGCAAAAAATTTATTTATTAACCCAATTTGAAATAAGGCACATGAAAGGATCAGCTGCTCACTAAAATGCGTCCTAGTACAACATGAATGTAACAGAAACAACTACCAAACATGAATTCATCATACTATATACCTGAAGATCAGAGCAGGCCAAGAATTAGCGTAATTCTTGCCTATCGTAATACAACTTTTCTTCTGTATGATGCAACTTTTCTTCTGGGTTTCTTCTTGAACACTTTTTTGTATTTCATCGAGAAACTGTGTATCTGATGATTGGTTAGTAAAATAAAAAACTTGACAATGAATAAGATGGCCTTTAATAGTAAAGCATAGAAAGCAGCTGTGAATGTGCATTAGGGTGGTCCTGATTTGTACATGAAAAAATAAAATTTTAAAAATTTTTGCACTGCCCCTTTAAATTTGTTTCAATTAGTTGAAAACACCCCGTACATAATTTGATTTATTTTTATCAATAAATGAAAGTGGCTCAATGGATCTGAAGTTTTGCCCCAATGAGATGTGGAATATACAATATTTTGACTAGTTAGTCTTCTTCCTTATACTCACAAGCCTGGCTCCCCCCCTCCCTCTGGATTCTCTGCTGTGGGTATTAGCTGCTCATTGGCAAGGGTGTCTTGATGACCAATATCTCTCATTGTTGCCCAGTGAGGTCCTCTTGCGAGTGTCAGGGAACTTTTTGCGGTGTCCGGCAACAACACTCAGAACAAACTGGAGTTGTTGTTCATCCTTTGTTAGACGGCTAGAGAAATCCTCGACCAAGGCAATGGCACGTTCAGTGTGGTCATTAGTGACAGCTAATGTACTGACAAAACTTTTTGCAGCACTGAAGCTGGGATGATGCTTCCACTGAACTGCCGGATGTTCGAGGAAATCATCTTGAAGACGCAAGTTATTAAAAAAAGGGATATTGATTTCTTTGCCGTAAAGTCAGCCAAAGTCTTTTCTTGAATGAGTTCATTGCCGATAGTCGCACGTTTCGGTGATTCACCTTCTTTTTCTTTCATAGCTGTAACCATCTCGTCCTTGATTTCATCGTCCAAGTCATCATCCAACAATGCCAAAGCAGCTAACTCCTCAGAAAGGTACCAAAGTTGGCCTGTAACTTCTCCACCCGTGTTAATCGTGTGGTGCATCTTAGATTTCTTGAGCAACTAAGGTCCTTTCTCGGGCCTTCGAAGCAATACTGGCTATTGCCCAAGCTTTAACGTAGATACGGGGAAAAAAAGATGCTGAGTCCTCGCAATCCTCGATCTCGCGTCAGCTTGAACTATGAGCGAAACATCCAGACTTTGCAGGTGTAGAGCACTTTCGCCATTCACCGGGCGAGGTGTTACGCTCCGGGAGCTGCAAAGTGGATGCCTCTAGGAGAGACGGCTCCAAGGAAGATGATAGTCAGTTCAAGGAGTTCTCTGTCATCTCTGACTGAGTGACTTTACCAGCTGTCTCCAAGAGATTCACCATCTCATCTTTGAATTTGACAACAGCGTTGGCCGTGTAATCAGTTGACGAGTCTTCATATGTGGTCTTGTCAATATTATGACAACTTATTTTGAAATGCTGGAATAATAGAACAAATGGAGCAGATGAAGTCCCGATGGCTTGAGAAAAAGCTGCTTCAGCAATCAACTTCAAGATATGATGGCCACAAGCAATGTGCAGCAGTATGTGAACGAATAGCTAGCTGTTCGAAATGTGTGCACGTTTTTTTGTGCCGACCAGTATTAAAGCTGGTTGTGTAGAAGCACATCCCCTGGACCCTTTCCTCTAAATTCGTCGTTCAGAACTGAAAAGATAGCCTGAGCTTGTGCTTCTCCTCTCCCCGATGACAAATTAGGGCCTGCAAGAAGCTGGGATTTACCTCTACCTGTCACTAGCACAGACAATCTGCCCCAGTACCAATGCCACTGAGATCTGGGATAAGCTTCCCATCCCAATGCCACGATAAGGGGGAACTATGGGTTAAACTGTTCCTGATTTTTTTAGGTAGATTTACGATGCTGCTGTCGCTGCCGTCTGATGCTGGATCGATTCTGAGCTAGTGGCTGGATTTCTTGTCCCAAAGTGCGGACAGTTTCACCAATTACCATGACAGCCTCTCTGTCCGAAACCTCATTTAGATCCAAAGTTGCAGCAAGTTCTGGTGACAACACTTGTTGGCGCCCTCATTTCGAAGGACCTGGTGTCGTGCAGCTGGTACTTGGGCCCACAACTGGATCTTCTTCGTTTTCACTAATTCTGTCACTTCTGCTACTTTCGACCACTGCAAGAGAGTGTAAAAAGAGGGCATCCTCTATAGTTCTCTTCCGCTGCTTCATAGTTTACTCTTCTCTTTTCCTTTTTCTGTCTTACTTTTCTTCAAGCTGACATCTACTGATACCATCTCTCAACGAGGTCCAGGTTCGCGCTGGGCAATCAGAAATTACCTGTCTTCCTCGATTGAAATAATCTCCTAAGCATTGGCGCGGGCAATATCACTTATGTCTCCAAACGTGTCTTTGAAGGCTTCTTCCTTACCTATTTGAGTTGCAGTTTGTCTTCCTGTATTCTTTTTGATACTTTTCCACTTCTCAAACAATCCAGTTCCTTTTTTTATAGAATCTTGCCTGTGGCGAGTGGGAATTCTGGCTCGATCTCAAAACTCTGCTACCTTTTCTACCGTCCTTGTAGCAGAAACGTGGATAGTTTCATTTAACTTGTTATAATTGTAAAGAAAGAAACATAGAATCTGCTTGTTGGAGGGGAGTTTGGAACCTCTAGCATCTTCCTCAAAATTCTCAACAGGAAATACGTTTGTACGTGTTTCGTGAGCCATCAATAATGCCTAACCGTTTCTAAGAGTGATGTCTAATTAATATTTATCTGTGGAAGAAATAAAGTTGGGTTATTTGTAAATAAACTTCATTATCCAGGAAGAGAAACAAAAGCAATTCTTTACTTGAGAGCCACCTATAAATGTTGATATATAGTGTTTTTCAATCAAAAGTAACAGTTTGTCGGGGTCAGACCAGTGAAATTCAAAACTTAAAAATAAGGACCGCCCTATTGTCCATGGCTGCATATTTTTCTCTCCGAGAGGCTTCCTATACGTTATACCCAAAAAATTAAAATATCAGGCTACACAACAGTCTAAGTCTCATTGTTAGGGTGAATTGTTGGAAAGAAAGAACCTGGTTTATTTGGAAGATATTTGAAATTACACTGCTGCTAAGGATTCAGTGAATCTTTAAGACTTAGGTTTAGTATTGGTAAAATGACACTGTGTGAGTTTATCTCTCGAATTATTTGTGTGGTTCTTAAGTGTACGAAGGATGAGGCTTTCAGAGCTTCAGAAATACTAGTTCACGGATTATCAATGAGGAATTGAAAAGTATTGGTTCAATTACAAGATTTTATAGTATGGAACATGATCTAAAACCTTGTGAGGTGGGTGCTCAGAAATTGCTTACCTGAGATCGTATACTGACAGTTCGGATGAAAGGACACAATGACTTATAACATCATTCAATGCCCGAGAAAGACGTGTGAGAGATCAATAAATTCAGTAAGTGAAAGCTGTACGAGGAAACAAAAAATTGCTTCTAGTGTTAGTAAGGTTATAAGACGGATAACGAGAAGAATGACCCGTGTGAGTATCTGGGCGTTTGTTCATTCGCAAATGGCCTGCTCCCATCCTCAGTTCAGGGTAGATCCGCTAAGTAACACTCAAAAGGTGACTGTTTCAACAATATTAGCAAATGAGAATACTACGTTTTTAAACTTTTTCTTTTGATGCATTTAGCTCTTTTCGATAGTTTTCAATTCCAGCGCTTTTGCTCTACAAAATATCGTGCACAGGAACCAGCCCGTCACTGCAACCTTACGACAGCGTTGTAGAAATTCAAGTACAGACCGACAGCGTAACGCGACGCGTAGATTGCTTTCAAAGTAACTGTATAATGCTTTTGATGTGAGCGTGGAACGCTGTGTTAGCGAGCGTAGAGTGTTATGGTAGTGAGCGTGGAGTGTTTTAATAATGAGTGTGAGGAGTGTTTGAGAAGTAAGCATGGAGTGTTTAAGCGAGACCGTGGTGTATGTTAGCCATGTGAGAATGCAGGAGCAGATGAATCTGTAACTCACAATGCTAATGATCCAAGTGGCTAGACTAAAATACATCATGTTTCTCGAATTATTTATTCCCGTTTTCCGGAACTTTTCTTACAGCTTCTTTACAGGTGTTACAGGTGTCAGGAGTCAATCGGGTGTCAATTACAGGTGTCAGGTGTTTACAGGTGTCAATCTTTACAGGTGTGAATTGGGTTAGATAGACTCACTCCTGCCAAAGAGAACGTAGTACAAGGTAGAACATAGTAAAATTGTTCATTATAGTTTTCTTATCGACGTTTACATAATTGATACTAGTTGTCTGAGTTTAAAATTTGATATTCGAACTAATTTGAATTGTGCTTTAATAAATTTCCTGATTTCACAGACAAAAGAACTCGAAAAGAAAATGCATCACCCATCGACCATGTAAACAAAGCAGAGAAAAGTCACTTCTGTTTCGATCAGAGTGAGCATCTGTGATGAATAAAAGCAATTTTACACCGTCTCATAATCGAAAGTCATATAGGGTAAATACCAATGCGGTCAGAGTTGAGTAATTCAGCAAGGCTAACTGACTGAAAGGTTAAAAGTTTCCGGTACAGAATTTAAGAAATTGAAAAGTATTTTTAGGAATGCATAGCCATAGTATTGACTAATTAGAGACTAACATTCATTGATGGCAATAACTTCAAGACTTTTTAGGAGTTCAACGCAAAGCTCTATAAGATGAGGCGTAATGATTTTGAAACTAGGTCCAATGAGAAAGGGAAGAATGTTCTATAATTTGAGGAGTCGCCATTAGTTTCACTTTTTGCCGAAGTCCAGGTTTTCATCCCGAGAAAATTTGAAAATACGAACGAATGTGTGTTACAAAATTTATCCTTCAGTCAAATAAAAAGAGAAGCGGTCCGCGATGATTAGATTGGCTATCTCGTGCTGTTCAGCTGGATAAATTTCGTCATTTTACATCTTCATTCACACCGATAATGAGCTAAAATTTCCCAGTGTTGGAAGTCATACGATCGGCTATGCATAATCAGAAAACCTATTCATATTTTTAGGTCGAAATGAGTTATTGCACGCAATCGAAGAGGTAAATCTTTGTTGGAAGAACAGTTGAACATTCATTTTATAAGTATTTTAGGTAAAACGCCAAGAATTTGCGAGGAAATTTTCCGAATTCTTTGCAAATTAATTTCACATGGAATTTAGACCATTCAAAAAGTGCATCGCCAAGTTCCTGATTTCTTCCTAATTTTTTTCGTCAGTTGTTCAGTCTTTCTTAATTAAAAGGGAGCTACTACCCTGTACTTAGACCTAATTTACCGAATTTTTCAAATTTCACTGTTCACGTTTCTATTGCATCTAGAGGAACGAAAATGAAAAGTGATATGTAAAATTAAATTCTGAACACATTTTCTCCTATAAAATTTTTTCACTTTCGCAATAGATAAAAAGTTATCGTGCGAACATAAGAAAAATAGACATACTTGCGCAAAACTTTTCCCACTCTACAATTTTTTACGTAGAAGCACAATTGTGGTCTCATTCGACGCAGACGGACTGGAAGAACCTTGTAACGAAGGATTTTTTTGAATTTCGAATTAGAAAACAATTTATTGTTACATTTGTCCAAAAATTTCTTCCCTAGGTAAATCCTAGATTATTTCTCTATTATCAGCTTACACATTCATATTGTAACTAGATGAACGAAAATGAATCCATATTTGTAAAATTGAATTTTGAACACATTTGCTTCTATGAAAATTTTCGATTTTCGCAATGTAAAATCGCAATTGTTGGATATGAGCAACAATTACTTTTTTCTAGTTCGAAATTCAAAAAAATCCTTCGTTACGAGGTTCCTACAGTCCTTCCGCTTCGAATGAGACCACAATCGCGCTTCTACGTAAAAAATTGTAGAGTGGGAAAAGTTTTGGGCAATGATATATATTTTTTCTTATATTCGCACAATAACTTTTTTTCTATTGGGAAGGTGAAAAATTTGTGTGGAAGAAAATTTCTTCAGAATTCAATTTTACAAATCTGTATTCATTTCCTCCAGATATTCCTTACATATTTGTATTCATTTACACATCTGTATTCATTTCCTCTACATGTACTTATTTCTTTCCTCTAGATGAAAAATTCGGGATTTAGGTAAAGTTCAGGGTAGTAGCTCCCCTTAGACGTGTGTGATGCCTACGGATCTTCTCACATTCTGATGAAATACTTATAGTACGTGATCGCCAAAAAAATCATATCATGATCATTTATGCAACATTCATGACTGTATTGAGGGGTTTTCCGATCCATCACACTTTCATCATCTGAGATCGAAAATATTCGCAATCTCAGGAAGCAAACCTCAATTGTCAGGTTTCGTGCTCTTTGTCTGACGTGCAGTGCGAATCAAAACCTTAAATATGGAAGCTTAAAGAACTTTTTAGATCGCTTCGTTCTTTCGAGGGATTTTTTCTTCCAACCCGCGAACACGAGTTAAGGTTTGATTGTGTACATTGTTCCCAGCCTTCCAAAAAGAATTTTTTTTCTCTCGCCTGTGAATAATTGGACGGTTGTATTTCCATTTAGTCTCCGTGAGATCAAAGGATGAAACTGGGGTGAAAACTATTCCCTTTGAAGTTCCCTCTCAGTTGGTAATGGTCGCTCGAGTATTGTTCTGCCAAAGGAGTATTGCACGTACTTCAGGTGCATATAGAGACTCAAAATTTCGAACGCTCTTAGGTGTGGAAATGAGTTATTTCATTTGATGTCGAACGAGATTTTCATACTTTTGCTTGCGCCAATTTCATGACGCTGCAATACGGTCGTTGAACGCAGTTTTGTCTTATTGAAATCACTTTATATTAATCAAGAAGCGTGTTAACTGAATGAAATAAACAATGATTTTCCTCTTGTTTTCATGTTTAAGATACGGTAAAATTAAAGGTACCAAGCACTGATAAAATTCTCTATCATTGACAAATTTAACATGTAGTTCGAATTTAAACCATAATGATGGCGTTAATTTTTATTTTCTAAAAGTTCTAAAGGCCAAAAACGAAACGAAAAAAGTAATTCCCACCTTTTGACTCCATTATTGTGTTTCAAGACTCGGTACAAGAAAGTTAGTTGAAGATTGTTCACTTCCTGAGCAGAGTTTAGTTTGTTGAAGCGGATTGGCAATGTAATAATTAAACTTTTCGAGCCCTCCCTTTAATATTGTGCAACTTTTATGGCTTATGGGAGTTCTTGTGAAATATGACACAAATAGATTAGTTGCAATAAATATAGTTTCTTATTTGCAATTGCTTTTGCTTATTAATTTGTAGAGTCTCTAATCTAGTTTTTTTCTTGACATGAGATACTGCAGATAAGTGATGTTAACAATCCAAAGCGTAACTCTTAATACAATCTGCGTGAAAAATTGTTTTCACCCGCCTTTTCGATGTCGATTAAAAAAGTTCTTAGCGAATGCACTTAGTTTTTGAACGATGCATCTATTCATTGGCTATTACAGCCTTGCTTATGGAGACACATCTGAAAATCTTTTGAGAGAGTTCCCACACACGGGTTTGAATTTTGTATAGGTTTTGGGTTTGAATGAACATTTTGAAAATGAATGGGGTTGGATGAATTTACTGTACATTGAGGTTGTATGCAATGTATTTTTGGATTCACTCATGTACATATGTACGTATAACTACCATTCTCTCCACAAAGCACAAATTTCGTGATCGATTCTGTTCCTCACATGCTCATCAAAATTCAAAAACGACCTCCCATATTGTGTTCTGTTACTGACAGATAAGGTAGAAAAAAGAACTTAAAGAAGTATTTCTTGTATAAAATTGATCAATAAAACTTAACAGATTAAATGTTTTCAGAAACATTTTAAAAAAATTGTACTTTGTTGGTAACCGTGTCAGAATAAGCATCATACCAGTACGAGTATAAGCCACGCCAAAGATTAAACGATTGATTGAGAGAAGGGCAAATTTGTAGGAATGCATTCTCTCTTATAAATTGCTCTAAAGTTGAGAATGCTAATTAATGCAAGTTAAAGAAAAAGACCATGTCTTGTTGATCGAAGATGAATACCTAAGAGGATATTATATTCATTTGTACACTGACACTTGAGCTTAGCGAATTAGCTATAGTCGCCTAAGTCAATGAGAGTGTAATGAGCGAAAGCCATCAACTGCGCTTACAAAACTAGAAAGTTCAAAAATGTACAAAACTAAAACTGCTCGGGAGTTTGAAACTAAATTTTGAGACTTCAAATCAACGAGTAACTGTACTAACGAGCGGGGAGAAATCATAGACTCATACTTTACTAAGAAATAAATTTATGAAATTTAATGGCTTCAATTTACTTCGTGGAATAGAATTTCCAGTGCGAAAAACGAGAGCGAGTCGTTACACAGGGCTAATGAAATGATTTTACAATGAATCAATATCAATGAAATAAATATTTACGCTGATGGTCAACTTTGTAATGCTATATACTAAACAATAATATTTTTGAAATGATTGCAATCTAATGCTTGCTAATTGTAAACCGTCAGGTGACCGTAGTCGTCAAAGTTTGCTGAGCTATTTTACTTTTAACTTAAATTTTACTTATTTTTCAAGTCGACCATTGCCCACGCATGGGAATGACTGGATTAAAATTGAGTTTCGGAACCTTTCAACAATAAAAGCGGGGAAATTCCTCGCTTTAAAAGTTTCTCATCAACTTTTCATTTCTTAAATATTCACAGATGTTGACTCAGAAGCTTAACGATAAGAATAATAAGGTGCTAGCTTAAACAAAAATACTGAATTAATAGCGAGAATGAAAGCCACTGACTCAGCTATTTCGTTCTCACTCCGGTGCATTTACACACTGTAGGCACCAGCATACAACACATCACTTATGCTCACAGGCAGCAGTTTAGGTTTTTCTGAAAAGAAGCAATGTAGCTTAATGAGAGGAAAAATTGCCTCACTATTTTGTGAGTATGTATTGCAGAGAGGAGTTGTCATTTTTGAAATATGAGAATGTCGGGCTATAATAGCTTTGATTCACTCACTATTTGAAGATTTTTGTTCGCCGGTCACATTTGTTTTCTAGTGAGGCGCCTGATACTGACAGAGTATTTTGCCTCATGTCAGGTAAACGATAGCTCACGAAGACACCATTTCTCTAGTTTAGCTTTTGATTCGTTGTAGTGGACGGCAGAAAGTTTGCAACCCCGGCTTTGCTCTGAGGAAGGGGCAAATTGGAGGGTAAATGGGTTTGAGGCTATTTACTGTAAATGAGGAACCTCTTTTGCATCGGTGTGCACCCGAGTTTGGCAATGGTTCGGAAGTGGTTAAATTAGCGCTTTTCCTGAATTAACCTTTGCATACAACCTTACTGCAAAGTAAGCTAAATTAAAAGCTGTAGATTCTTAAAACGTTTTCTCCAGATTTTGAGGTGGTTCTACCCAATCCAAGCTGTAATATTCATGACGCAATGACAATGTAGATAGACGCCAAATAATGTAGAGTATCTGTAAGAAATAATTTTTGCTCGATGATAAAGCTCAAGGTACCGGTATTTCTATTGCCTGTTTTCTTCCATTGAGATGCGATAGACATATTTTGACGAACCAGATACCAATTCTTGTTTAAAATTTCTCAGGGCTCGTTTTTATCATTTCCCTACGTTACGGTCAGCTTCTGAAATTCTTAATTGTCTCATTGGGTCTAAAATGGTGCGTTGTGTTGTGTATGCGTCAAATTTTGTAGCGATTTTAGTTGTACGTAATTTCTAGGTTGCTAAACAACATTAAATATTGTTTTTGTTAGTGTTTTATATTTTATTAATGTTTTAAGTTTTTAATGTTTTATTTTATTCAGCCATAGAATATGCCATTGCAGTTTGGAAATTAATTGCATGAAAATGTTTTCTGTCAGATGACATGGCACATAAACCCGTTACTGAAATGGTTACCACTAATGGGTCGAGCATAGATTTTTCAGGAACAAGGCAATTTTTGTTTCGAATGTGTGGGGTCAGTTTTCTTTCTAACCAAATTCCAAATCAGCCAACAATCACACTCATCTGTGTGATTGTTAACTGGTTAACTGTGTGTCTTTTCCAAAGTTAAATAAAACTAATGAAATTTCAATAAATGTAAGCTCTTGTTCACTGGAAGGCTGTTCCAGTCTTGTGAATTTTCCGATTTACTGTGGTTGTGACTAAAGGCTAGTAAAAGAAACTGGAGTCTAATCCCCTCAAAGCCTTCCTGCCGAACACCTATCACCGAGCAGCTGTCTCGTGCCTCTACGTCGTTCGTCTGCGCCATTCTGAACGCTTTATTGAGGGTTTGATGAGCGTGAGCGTGTACCACCTGACTGCAACCTAACTTCGTGAGGGAACCATGAGGGCCTAAGCTACCTCTCACCGCACTGCACTGCCCCGACTTCCTCTTCTCGGCACCTGTGACTGCGGGAATCTGTGTCTGGACGGGAGTCTTCGGATCTTTTTATCGTCGTCTACGGAGCTCCCTACTTCATGGCAGCCGAGGTTAGTTCACGTAGACTTGGGGCATGCCTACCTGTGATTTAGCTGTCATTGAGCTTTCATAAAATTTACTTGGTGAAAGAATATACCTATAATAACTGTTTGGGCTACGACCTATAACTACTCTTTTGACTGTTTGGGCTACGACCTATACCTACTCTTATAACTGGATGGGCTACGACCTATACCAACTCTTATAACTGGATGGGCTACGACCTATACCAACTCTTATAACTGGATGGGCTACGACCTATACCAACTCTTATAACTGGATGGGCTACGATCTATACCTACTCTTGTAACTGAATGGGCTACGACCTATACCTACTTTTATAACTGGATGGGCTACAACCTATACCTACTCTTATAACTGGATATCTATATCTGTTATGGAATGAACAAACTTTATATTTGCTTTCATTTCACCAGGACGCGATCAACCGAAGTGGGCAGAAAAGATGGCGTCAATTCATCTTTACTTAGTGGCCGACAGCAGCGCCGTCAAACCGAGCTGCTAAGTTATCAAATGTTGTCCACCTAATCATTTGTTTGTCACTAGTGAATGTATTAACTCATATTTTCATGCATTGCGAATAAATTCTCCCCGCCGTTAAGTTTTGTTCCCTCCATTTCAAGTGATTTTTCTTTTGTGTCCAACGCTTTTGAACGATTTGGAGAGATTAAGCAGCGGTTCGAGTGCTATACTCTTCTAGTAAAACTCACTCTTTATTTGTTTGGAGATGTAAACATGGTGTCTTGAGTACTAATGATCTTGTTTTAGGCACACTGTTTTCAACAGGGTAGATTTGATTCAATTTGATTCAACATGGTAGATTTGATTCAATTATTGAGACTTGATTTGACACAACTTTCTTCAATATTTCGGACATGGCAGGTAAAAGACTTATGGGTCTGTAATTAGAGTCACGCCATTTCCATCAACTTTTTGAAACATTCCTACATACTATAGAGTGTTTCCGTTTTTCCGTTGTGTAAAAACTTTGCTACAGCCATTTGTGAAATAATTATCAGGAGAATCATTGTAGTTGTTACTGGGAAACCATCTTTCATATGTTGAAGGTTATAACTATGTGTAATGTGCGAATGACTTTGCATCTTTTAGCAGGTATTAAATATCTTTTCTCTCTCGTAAATTAACTAAGAGTTATCTCCATTTGGTATTAACGCCAATGAATGTAGTATCGCATTTTTTACAACTGAAGGTTTATCAGGAATGACGTTAGGCATTTCATCGAATAGTTTAATAATTATTTCTGAAATAAGAATTGAAATCAGTGGCTACTTGCCAGGAGTTTTCAAATTACCTCTGCGGTCTGAACTTTCGTCGACCGTCACCTCACTAGTTATTCTTCGAGTTCGTTTCGAATTCATTTTTTACCATTAGTAATTATTTGCGAAAGCGCTTGTTTGTTTTTCTTTCAAACAGAGCTTCTCATGTTGAATAAATCCGCTTATGAGAATAGAATATTATCTCATCTATTCGTTACATTTCGTGCGAGTCAATTTCTTTTCATAGGCTAAGCTTTTTACTTCAATTTTTTAAGGAATATACGACAAACGAAGAATGAACTATTTCGCATCACCTTTCCACACGATTTCAAGGCGTTTGAAATTTGATGAAAATATAATTCGTGCTTTGAAAAATTAAATTTAAACTTAGGTACGGTCTACAAAATGAAGTGCACGTGTTCAGAATTTACTCAGCGGGCAAAAATTTTTTTCTCTAAATTTGCTGTCAATTTAACTCCTTTTCTTGTTTCACCCAATTTCACAGATAATAGAATTAAAAGGGCGATTTTAAGGAAATCAAACACGCAAAATTAAGAGAAGAACCAATGTAAAAGGGTACATTCTTTTAATAGCAAACGTTTCGGAATCTCAATTCCATCATCAGTGCTGTAAAACAGAAAAAAACGATAATGATAAATTGCGAAAAAGCTATTAGAATATAATATCAGTATTTCTACATCGAACGAAAGATAGCTATGCCTAACCATTAAAACATAAAAATAAAAATTTCTCTCAAACATTCGAAGCCATACGTACACATGCACCTAAATTCTAGCAATCAAACCAACACACAATACCTTCTACACAATGTAACAGGACTACACACATACACACACACACACACACACACACACATCCTAACACACTCCTATTCACACAGTTGGGGCAATATTTAATTTCATCGCACTTTGGTCATTATTAACTGAGGTAAAAATAAACAAGTATTCTAAATTTCTTAGGTTAAATTCCTTCGTGGTTCCACAAAGTGTGGAGAAATTGGAATTTTTGATAGGGTGGTTTGAACTATGGCAATGATCTCGGATAGCTGACTGGGAGGGAGATGAGTGTGGACGGTCGGTTCTATGGGAGATACCAGAGTGTTGGCTGTGAACTTTACCCTCCTTTTATAATAATTCTGACCGCACCAAAGCAGAAAGTCTTCATTGAGCTCCCTTTCTTGGGTTATCTTAACAAGGAGATGAGAAAGGAACTTTTATCCCTGATACACTCTCATTTTACTTTCATTGACGTGCTACCATTTTATTGAAATAGTTTTAAAATAGGTTCATTTTTTAATAGGAAAGAGCGTTTGGAAGAGTGCCTGAGAAGTGATTGTGTATATTTGTATAAATGTGATTGCTGCCTGCAGTCCTATGTTGGTAGTACCGCACTACAGCAATTTATCCGTCACAGCCAACACTCTGGTATCTCCCATAGAACCGACCGTCCATACTCATCTCCCTCCCAGTCAGCTATCAGAGATCACTGCCATAGTTCAAACCCCCCTTTCAAAAATTCCAATTTCTCCACACTGTGCAGAACCAGAGAGGAATTTGACCTTAGAATTTTGGAATCCTTGTTCATTTTTACCCATTGACCTCAGTTAAATAATGACCAAAGTGCGATGAAATTAAATATTGCCCCAACTGTGTGACTAGGAGCGTGTTCGAATGTGTGTGTGTGTGTGTGTGTAGTCCTGTTACTTTGGGTAGAAGTTATTGTGTGTTGGTTTGATTGCTAGAATTTAGGTGCATGTGTACGTATGGCTTCGAATGTTTGAGAGAAATTTTATTTTTATCTTTTAATGGTTAGGCATAGCTATCTTTCGTTCGATGTAGGTGTATTGAAATTATTTTCTTATAGCTCTCTCGCAATTTACTCATTATCTTTTTTTATTTTTTTTTATTCTGTTTTACAGCACTGATGATGGAATCAGAGATTCAGAAACGTTTGCTATTAAAAGAATGTTCTCTTTTACATTGGTTCTTCTCTTTATTTTGCATATCACAGATGTTATAACAAAGAAAAATATTTTCACAAAAATTAAATCAGTTTTTCTTTGGGATATTTTATTGTTCTCGCTGACACAAGTCGCCTTCGAACCTGAAACAGATCTTTGTCCTGTTGCTCCGACTGAGCCCCACAAGCTCTAGTTGATCCCTGCACAGAACTTGTCCCTCGGGTTACAACTGAATCCGTCGGTGGTCGCAACTGAATTCGCTTGATCCCTCCTCCGTCGTATCCCAGATGTACGAAGTCGAGGCATGTCATACCATGAGGCATGTTGCAGTCAGGCAGGTTGGAACGCCATGTGTTGGGTTGAGTACCACACGAGAAGGGGTTGCGATTGCCAAGCCCATTTCATTTTTCTGAACAGTAGTGACATGGCACAGCGTCTCTACTGTAGCAATTATCCAGTCAGTCCGGCGCTGTATGACCTTAGTAAATGCATGGATGTATCTTAATTTTCCGGCCCATAGCTTCCAAAAAACATTGGTGGGGGATCCCTATGATTTCAGTAGCAAACTCAGACGTTTTAATGTATCAGAGAACATGACAATAGTACTAAATTTTGAATTATATTATAGCTCGAATTTTATGAATTCAGTTAACACGACGAATCTATTCTAAAGTAGTTGATATATTCGATCTTAGAACAGTTTCCCACACTCAAATTATAATCACTTGCTATGGCAATTATAAGCACTTATTGATATCTATTACGTTTGGCGGAAGATATGCAATATTTCCCTGCGCGTAGAATTTTGAGAATAATTATTCGAAAAATATTTTCTCTTCATGAACACCAGTTATTCATTTTATAAGTTGCCGAACTAGCTGCGATTTCGTTTTGTGTACTCTAATTTGTGAGTATGTTTCCTGAGCTTGTCTTGCTAACATCATTATCAGCTGGCTGCGTCAACTGGTGATCGATGCCAGTTCTGTGAATTTACGGTGCTGGGAGCTGTTGGCCCGAGCAGTCTGTTCTCTTGTGCGTCCACGCTGCAATGATAGTCAAGATCCGAAGTTCGGGCAGGGTGGCTGACCGTAGAGCCGTGGCTCAGGATGGCAACTTCAGACTTGAACATAGTGCATAGAATTTTTTTTTTACCGCTCTATGCTTTATTTCTTCTGCGTGAGACCTATGTTTTATGCTCCTTTTATTTTCATCTTGTTAAAACTCACTGAAAAAATTGTCCCGTATTTTTTTAGTTTATACGAAACGTGTTGCAAACGTTACTATTACTATTACAAACGCCTGCTTGCTATTGGTTTTTTCATTATAGAGAGTAGAGAACATCAACGTCTCTATAGCAGCATCAATGTGAACTTACCCTTAAAGAGAATCACTCATGAATTTTCCATTTACTGCTTTGGTCATTTATTTGAAGGAAACTCTCGTCTCTATAACGAAATTATTAATAAAAGGGCATATCATAGAATCATAACATTGACATTTAAGATATTAAAAACCAAACAGCTAATTTTACGTTTACTTAGCTGGGAGAATTCTTCTTTAATGTGGTATTTATGAGACTGGCTTCGAAAAAATGACATCTTCCATCTCAGGGTTTTTCAATGTGTGGCTTCAGAGGTCCTGACTCGACCCAGCAGCATTCGTCAATCAAGGATACGTTCTTTTAGGATTTAAAACTTAAAGCCAACTTTTCGAACATTTATTTCCATCAACAGAACGAACTTCTAGGGAGAACAGCAAGTTGTTTGCCAAGATGCGCAATAAAAGGAACAGCACCCAAATTAGGCGTATCTTGAGGATTCCAACAGTACGCACAGCAGCGTCCTCTGTAGTGTTTTATTTTTAAATTTTTTAAAACGGAGACCGAAGATCTTCAACGCAAGTTAGTTTTTAAAAAGGAAAGACCAAAATTGAAGACAACCAATGGACATGGCCGGTCATCAGCACGGTACTCCGGTAGGAAGCTTTAGAGGCGTTCTGAATAAAGAGACACAGGGCTCTAAGAAATCTGGTCGTTGATTAGCTAAATGTTAACTCTTATCTCAAATGTACATATTCGTAACATTTTATTAATTGACAATTAATTACCTTAAATAATAATTGCCTATTCAAGAGGCTGCATGAGCCGGGTCGAGGAGTTTTAATTCGCAGAAAGAGACTGCCTTTTTTAGTCAAGAGAAATGAAGTTACAGGGACCAGACTCACTTTTATTAAAAGAGCGATATGCTGCCCAGCAGAGCAAGCTCGAAGTTAAGTTAAAGCACGAACGCGAAAGCGTCATGAGTAAAGTTAATTTAAGCGGTTTAATGTTCATGCAGGTCTGGTAGAAGTTCAAACATGCTTTATTATCTAGAGTTAAATTTAAACACAAAAAAAACGAAAAGAAAAGATGCAGCTGCAAAACAAAAAACGAAGAACAGAAAGAACTAATCTCCACAATTTCAAATTCTCCTCTGCCAACTGAAACAGGCGATCCGAAGAATACTTCTTTTTCCATGAAGCCGCGATCAGAAATACGGAATTTTCAACATTGTTGATCGAACTTACTAATAGAAAATCGGGTTAGAAAGTTGGCAGCATTTTTTGAGAGGCTCACGCAATTGCTACTATGGTAACAAAAGCCTCAGTGATTTTTTGATATAATTGAAGTATTTGCTTAGCTATGAAGATTTTTGTAGCTATTTTAAGCGGGCATAATTTTTCCATTACCATAATTTATTAACCTTATTCATCGATATAGACGCCGTTGCATCTGCCACTTTACACGGAACGCAACATGAGCTGAGGGTGCAGAGTTACGATTCTCTTTTTTGTGGAAACGAAGCCGCTTTTGCTGTTGCCTCGTTTGAAACTCAGCCCCTTTTATACCTAATGCAGGGGTGAAATATTACACTTAAGATAAAAAAACACGAAGGTTCGATGCCTTTCCGACCGCTGAAATATTTTCACTTTAGTAAAAATAACTGCTCTGGTGATAATAGAAAATAGAAAAGACGAGTAGAAAGGATTTCTGAGGGGAACTTTTTCACTCATTGAGCTGGCAATTCATTCCCTCACTCCTGTCTCCTTAGTTAAAAGTAGCAAAACCATTCAACAATGCAGTTGGAATAATTGAGTTGTCAATGAAGGTGGTTCTTCATTAAGAAGTTCATTTTGTCCTCCTTACCATCTTTACTGCCGCGGAAAACATAGCCACTGGAAATTAAATAACCGAACACTTAGGTGTCATCATTTATCATACTTAATAAGTAAAACTTCAAATTAGTTTATTCCTTCATTGACTCTGTCAGGTTCACGATTTTTGGACCTATCGTCTATTTACATTTAAATTTAATCGTTCCTGCTTGCCCGGGGCTGCTGTGGAATTGTAACTGTAATATGTATTCATCAATATCTCAGGAAAGTTTCTACAAAGTGATTAATTGACAACTGACATTAGTATTAATAAAGAATCCATTGTAGTAGTAAAATTACTTTTCTGGTAACTTTTGTCCTTTCATGTTATGTGGAATGAAGTATTTTTGACCAGTTTTACACTTGGTCGATTTTTTACCAAAGTTAGCAGAAAATACAAAACTCGTGAAACTGAACGAACAGAGGAAATATGAAATAAGAATAGGTAAAAACACGCTAAATGAAAACTGAATTTCACTTATTTTTCCTACGTTCCCTACATCTTGTTAGAAATGTAACGGCTAAAACCTATGAAAATACAGCTTTTAAAATTTCGTCACATGCCAATTTTTTCCTTTTCATTTTTGGATTTTTAATTAAGATACGCTTCCCAAAACAGATGATTATTCGTCAAAGTACTCAGTGTGATCGCACAGTTTCTTGTACTGACTTGGCTTCTGTCCATCAGAACAATAATAATACTCCATGACACAGACACAGCGAACCTTATTCTACTCACCCACGGCACTCGTAAGGTCCTCAGCTATTAATGACACCTAAACCCTTGATTGTTTGAATATGAGACCATTATCACTAGCCCATTATTAGCATAATTTTTTGACACAATAGCTCTGTTTCAATTAACTATTGTTATGCTTGGGTGCCGTTTCCGAGGCTACACGAACACATATCTCAAGGGATATAGACTATAACATCCAAGTATTAAAAAAGAGGTAAACTCTTCTTGATGAAATTAGTAAGTTCATGACCGCATGAATAAAATAAAAGTTGATAGCTTTATTCTGTTCAATATTGCCTCTGCAATGTCAGTCATACTGTAATTGATTTGTTGAAAAATTAATCACATCACAGTTATATAATATATTTTTAAACCAATACAATAGAAAATTCTATTTAAACAGTTTACTCCCGATGATATCGATAGCGATGGTAGAGGAAGGACTCGGTCACTAGCCAGTACAACCTAACAAAGAGCTATTCTGTCATGGATGCTATATTTCAATCTCACCGATGCCACACCATTTGTTGTGGCCGTCGGTTTTTACACGGATGAAACAAGTTGAAATGTATATTACTACCACTATTTGTTATATATGTCCTTTTTAGATCTCACCGTTGCGCAACATTTGTCGTATTCATAGGTCATTTATCGTCATTCATTTTCCAATGACACATCTTTCCATCGTGATTTCCTTATTTTCCAATTAGCATCACTCAGATATTTTCAGATGACTGAAAGGTAAATAATTAGGAGATTTTCAACCAATTAATTTACTGTTAAAATGATGACGTCTTTTGATTCAGAATGGCAGACACAATCGATGGACAGTAAGAAGACACACGTTATTTAATTTTTAAAAGAAATCCAGTAATGACGATGATACTTTAGAGTAATAGTATTTACGTTAACTTTAGAAGATCAGATATAGCCCTAATGACGCATATACAGGAATTCGTTTGATGACCTTACAATAAGCTCAGGATGCCGATCGAGCACAGTTATTTAAAGTCAACATTGGCGTCCAAACAGGTATATGACTCTTCCGAGGCGAGGCCTCGTTACTAAATCAGATAGCGTAAAAAAAGACTATCTAACACATTAAATGAATCTAACGCACGTATCTTACGTACAGAATAACGCTTCGTACGCTGAAGGCGAACATCAGCTAAACATACACGTGAAATAACAGGATATAATGATAATGTAGATGACATAGGATATTTAGTTGCATTTAGATTCCAGGTTGGCGATTAAAAGGGATTTACACATCACACAAATACGTGACTCTTCTTATTAAGCCTTCGCTCGCCCGCAAGAGCAGCGAGGCAAAGGCACGCCCTTCACTTATCACCGCTGGGTAGGTAATGTCGCCGACTCCTTCAAGAAGCAGGCTTACCTCGTCTCTGTTGTAATGGCTACGAACAAATGCGTCCCGCACCTCAATACTTTACGTTAATTAATTATCTGAAATAATAAGCGTCGTCACATAATTAGATTAGACTAGGTTTACAATTAATTCGTAATTAATCTACGTAGAATGAATACGATCCAAAGTGTCTAAGGAAAGCGTTGATAACATAACGAGAAATGGAAGTGTCCAGCAGTACAGCTTGCTTGGGACGCTTGGTAACGTGGTGTTCGCAGATGCCAAGAGGGTGAGGGTATGATGACGAACGTAGCTTACAAGTGGTGCCTGCCTGCTGGTGTTTCAACGACCGACCGTGGAATCACGTACATGATGCGCTTATTGACGAGAGTATGTTTCATGTGATGACGGTTCTTTTCGAGAAGATATGATGGTCGCTGGCCACACGATCCCTTCTTCGTAGCGTTTTGTTAAATACGACGAAGAGCAGTTATTGTGCTAGACTATAACACTATTCAAACAAATCCCAGACATCGACTAGCTAACGTTTGCTAACCAACAGGCTCGGACCTAAAATTTAACTCGCTATTACCTGTACATTTCGAACTATGGCTCGAGTTCAAGCTGCTCGTACGAATACTGTAGAACTAGCTGGCATCCTGAGCCGACCAATAGCATGTTTCCAGACGCGGCCATACCGCGCATGCAGGAAGCTTCCGAAAAGAGGCTTGTTCAAAATGCGTTCGCAACCAGTAGCCTCAAACTGTTGGCAGTCATCCAAGCAACAGCGCATGTTCACAACCTCTCTCTCCGATCTCACTTTACAGTCCTATTGGAAGGTCTCAACCGCTGTTGAGTGCTACACGACTGCGTGTAGCACTCAACCCTACAGCGCCTCCACGACGCCATCAGCTTGTCCTGGTCTAGGAGTAGAGCGGGCACTTCTTAGCACAAACAGATCTACTGAAGCCCTTCCTCACAAGTGCTCGTACTCAAGCCCTTCGACGCAAGCGTCCCATCGTAATCGCTCTTTTGTCGAGCGATCTTACGTTAAGCACTCTTTCACCAGCGCTCGTTCACTAACTCTAGTGCTCTTCCGCTTCATTCCATATGACTGGAACCAATTGCTCATGGCTACACTCTCTGCATTTCTCCGTCACTACTTAGAGTTTCTACAACCATGACGAGCCACGCAGAACACTTTTGCTTGCCCACTCTACAGTTAACACTCACCTCCAAAATCTTTAGTCGTCAACGCAGCTTACGTAGTCACCACTCGGAGTTCACTCAACACTGTTAGACATCAACTGAAGTCTCGTCACTCACTACGTTAACAGGCAAATGTGTTCTGTTTTCCAACACCGGCAAATGCGCATGTCACACATACCCCCAAGGTTTTAGTGGCAGACGGTCGGCGCTTCACAACCGCTTAGCTCGACTGGAGCGCAACACACAGGTCCAAACCACAATTAATCATGATACAAAACCTTACACTCTAGGATATTTTCCAATTGGATTCATATCTTACTAACTCAAATTCAATAACCATGATGGCCGTTGAAACTCATAATTAAGCAAGAATCCTCAAGTTTAGAGTATTTTCTGAGTGTATCGTAAAACATCGAAGACCAAGAGTGATTAGCAGAAATGAAACGGTACATTTACACATGTATGTTCGTACACATAGAATTTTCTTTAAATAAGTCAAAATTATGCATTTAAATAAATCAGCATGTTAAATACAGGGCTCGTCATGCTATGAATGACATGCTCTGCTTCATTCGATACAATCAGAAGTTTCCAAGTTACAATGAGCTTCAAAGAGAATTCATTTGAGTGACTTCAAACTACGATCAAAGAGAATTTCTATTAACGGGCACTTAAGAAAAAACTCAAACTCATTTCCGAATTGTAATTCTGTGGTGCTAGTATTTGGAAGTAACAAAGGGCCTTTTACAGCGCATAACCGATGATAAATGAGAGAAAAGCACACGATATAATTTTTTTAATCCTAAATGGGTTATATTTGACCACTCATGACCGGTTAAAAATATCTAATGAAGTCTATTCGAGGATGTAGCTTTCTTTTTAAATCAGAATTGACACAAATGACTTCGTAAAAACTCATCAAATGAGAATCATCTCTATGGAGATGTGAGATAAAATTCGTGATATTCGATTATGATTTTATGAGCGAATTCTTACCAGGACACAATCTTTTTAATTTTGATAAACATTCCAGAAACAATAGGAAAAACAACATTTGCCAACAAATTTAAATCGAAACGACAACACCTAATAGTAATGAGCGCTTTTTAATCATAAACGTTCCTTGTGCAAGGGGAATCCGGAATCCCGATCACTGACACGAGATGACAACGCACGGTATCACAGATACGCTAATCATTCCAACATCAGAAGCCGTGTGAAAATAATTGAATTCATGGCTGAGTTATTTCCTTTAAGTATCAGAGTTTTTTTCGTGATCCACGCTCTGTAATACTTCACAGTTCCCAGCAACATATTGGTTCGGGGATCTCATTTAACGGTAAGACGTCGCGCTGAAAAGTGCTGCGTCATTTTACCTCTGAAGACAAACTTAGGGTGATTGACGACTCGTGAAGTGATTGTGATCTGAGAATTTCAGAATCGGGCCATATTTCTACAGAATAAAAATTTAAAAAACTTGGTTCATATCTCCTGCGGGTAGTAAACACAGGATTTTGTTACTGATGTTTCCCGATTTTTATTTAATGGTTTACCGAATTTAGGAATTAAAGTTCGCTTGTGAATTTTACATTTCGTTGAATTGATCACGCCTTTGAGGGCGCGTATAGAACTAACGATACGAGTAGAATGATTTACCGAAGCGGTTTTTTCAAGGTTTGGATTACAATGATCCTGTTCTTTTTTCCTAAAAACTTCGCAACATATTTTTTTTGTGTTTACCTTCCCTTTCGCTTGTCTTTGTTTCCTTATTTTGGGTGGTTGGTTTTATTGCCTCTTTTACCATGCCAATACAAAAATCGTACAAGGCACCGTACGTGACGGAAGATTAAAGGAGAGTGTTCCTACGATATTGAGGGCCGTGATTGATACAGTAATGTCGCGCTCAATAACGTCGCATTCACGTCACATGGTTTGGTACAAACTAGGGATTTTTCAATAAAATGAATAAAGTTATTCTAAAAAGCTTGGCGAATTACTGCACCAATGAAGAAATGTTGAGTGAATTTCTTCATAATTTATCACCTGATGAACTTCAAATGACCGTATCTGTGATACGAGTTTCACCAGTGCGTAAGTACATGAACATTTTTCATCGCGGGTACGGTTAGGATGGATATATTTGTTTGTCATCCCCATCTGGAAAATTTGTTCCAGAAATTAATTGAATCCCATCATTTTTGACGGGTCGTGCACACTAGTTACCTAATAATACCCTTGGTGATTTAATTTGTTTGATGTCCGCTTCTTCCGTCTCTCTGTGACGCTCATGGGGATGCTTAATGACCGTATCTGTGATACGAGTTTCATCAGTGCACAAGTACCAAAATTTTTTAATCACGGTTACTATTAGGAAGGATACATTTGTTGGTCATCCACATCTGCAAGATTATTTCAAGTAAAAATCCGATCCCATTTTTGGCGGGCCGTGTTCACTAATCAAACATTAGATCCCACAAAAACCCGAACCGAGTATTTATTTTCCCGTATCAGTGATACCATCATAAGAATATCCGCATCAGTAATATCATCATAATTTTGCTTGAAATTAAATGCTTATGGTATTATTGTGATGGTTTAGTAAAAACGGAAAAATAAATACTCGGTTAGGGTTTTTATGGGACATACTGTAAATGGATAGATTATACATTTCTTTGCTGTCCGTTTCTTAAGAAACAGCTTCTTTGATTTGATTTGAAAGATGTTTAATGACCGTCTCTGTGATACGAGTTTCACCAGTGCACAAGTACCAGAATATTTTAATCGCGGGCACAAATAGGATGGATATATTCGTTTGTCATCCACATCTAGAAGATTTATTTAAGGAAAATATCGAATCCCGTCATTTATGACGAACTGTGTATTTAGTAACGGCTTAAAACTTAGTTATTTAACCATGCGACGGCTTAATTAAAAACTCTTTCTATTTTTCCCTAGAAGATATTATGTCGACGTCTCTTCTATTCTTTTGTTGTCTAATTTATCTAACATGTTAAAAAACTTATGAAAATTTTAGATGTTAAAAGGCTTGATGCACAAATAATCTTGTTCCAAGGTTGAGACCAGTTTCTCTTGTGTAGACACTTGCACATCCGCGGCGAGGGATTTCGCAAATGACTTCGCAGCATCTTCTTCGATTTTCTTTTCTTCGATGTTGCAAAAGCTAGTTTTTTGACGCGCCTGGGGGTTTTGCTGCAAATTAAATTGATTACGGTGTTTGAATTTCACTTATTCGTTCTTATATAATTGTGTGAATAATGCTCTCATGCATATCATGTTTTGAGAAATTATCGAATTTACTTTAGCATTTAGAATTATATACTGAGGATATACACATAGCTCCTCGAGACATTTTGGTTACAAGTGTGCTTCGCTTCTGATACAATACAAGTTGAGGGCACCAGTTGATTTTCTTCGCATTAGGATATCAAGTATGAAAAACAGGTGTTTCTTCCAGTTCGTAGAACTCAATGAGTCAGTTCATTCAGTCAATGTGATTCACTAAATTTGAGTGATATTGTATAAATTAAATTGCAATTGTATCTTCCACGTCAAGTTTCCAAATGAGGATTTTAGAAAGACTCAGGACAAGAAAGTTTGTTAGCATGTTGCGTGGTAAACAATGGGCACGGACACGCTCCTGCCCACGAGAGTACCGTGAATTTGTTGGTACACTTAATTAATTACTGCGCAGAAAAAATAGTCGAATTGCAACAGAGTTTTACTAGGCTGACTATCGTTTCTTCTTGAAGTGATGTTTTTTTATTTAAAGTGACTGGTCAAGGACCTTCTCTTAGACACAGTAAAGCCAAAACAGAAGAAACTAATGTAATTCGAGCCTCTACATCAAATGACAAGAGAATATAGTCAAACACGACTACTAAATATTCAGGAGCATTTTTTTCATTCAATAGTTTTTTTAACTTTTTATTTTGGTTGGTCTATTTAATATTTTCTACACGTATTTTTATAGCTCGTATATTGGAGATCCACGAAAGGCTACCATAGGCCGTGTGCAAGTTGTGAAGTTTAATATAAGGATATTTGATGAACAAAAGTACAGCGCTCAACGTGTGTCTCTCGATATATTCTTTTGTTTTACAGTACTTCAATTCGTTATAATTTTTCTAATTGTCTTGATTCAATTGTCATTTGTAGATTAATAGACATCAGAATTGTTAAGATCATTTACAAGTTTTCGCTGCTGATTGCCTGCGAAAACTGGCGGATCTTGTGAGATATACTGAACCGCAATTTGTTTTTAAGTTCTCTGTAATACAACGAACTTAAAACCGCACCCAAGAATGGAAACTCCTCTGGGAAGAAAACGAAGACTCATAAAAGAAAGACCAAGACTGCTGCAATAAAGTCTATACCAAAACGCAGTGTGGCAGCCGGGAATTACATGGCAGGCAGAGGTATCGGAGCAATTCACTCGACAGAATTGAACGGGTCAAGGTGCATGCAAGATAAGTTATTCTGAACGTTCAGAAAACAAAAGAACAGCGAAGGCAGACGCAAGATGAGACACGTTATTGTACATAAGAGAAGAACTGCACAAAAAAGACCGAACAAGGCCCGCTACAACTCAGTCGAACGACCAGCTAACTTACGGCTTCGAAGATAACAACGGAGGCAGAATGAAACTATTTTGTAAAGCTGTGTAAAGAGTGAAGAAAGAGGAAAGAGTGGAGTAAATAGACAAGAAATGAACTAGTAAATGCTACTATGTATATCAATATTATGCTATCATGATCTAGGTTAGTGCGATTGTGTCTTTTTAGAATTTTAGTGCAAAGAAAGATTTTCATTTTTCGTTGTTTGTTTTTGTCCTAAGAGGTAGAAAAATTAAATCATGGCATTGATCTTTATCTCATGATGACACTGATAGATCTATTTCCTCAAATAAATGCTATGATAAGATAAAGATAAAGAGCCTACAATGCGGCCAATTTTTTTCACATTACTTCGCGTTCCCATCAAAGTACCTGAAATTTGATCTATTTATACATTTAGAACCAATCATGTAGTTCGCGTCAGTCTGATTTTCTACAATTTTTTTAGAACATTTTTGCTTCGAATCATACGTTCTCATTCGTGGCGCTGCTTGACGTAACTTTTGAGTGCTGCTAACAGGTCGCATGCTCTCACTTCATGCTCTATGCGCCTAATTCAACTTCAGCACGAAGTGGTTTCTTACTCAGAATAAATTGAAGGGAAGTATTATTCAAGCCTTAATTAGTGTGTACGCTTTTTTTCATGTGTTGAATAAATGTGACAAATCAAACTATTTTGAATGTACGGGTATGTTACAGTTATGAGTTCCTCAAAACTCGTGTTGAATTAACAGCAAACAAATTAACAACGCAAAACAAGACAAAAAACATAGATTTTTATGATTACATCGTACGAAAGTAACACCTTAAATTGGAGAAACATGAACATGTACTTGTACTTAGACTTATTACTTACTCATTTTCGTTTCTCTCTCTGTTTTTCCTGTACGTTCCTTTAAATCTTCAGTTGTCTAGGACTTGTGTTGATGGACAGCGGAGTTCATCTTCCCTGAAGCCAGCGGACGAGAGGGCGAGCGAGTCCATAATGTTATTGTCTGTTCGCGCCGGCATTCAGTGAGTAAGCCTCAATTGTGGCACTTGAAATTGAACGAACATTTTGATTTTTAGTCACAAATAAATATTAAATGCCAAACGCTCTATTAAAATACATTATTTTAGTTCACTCTAATGATTTTCACTTTGAACTGACAAACAACCTACCAAAAACGCATATATTGTCGAAACTATTATACGTGTAGCAACTTTGAAACAGCGTTGTGCTTCAGAAGCTCAACTGTGATGGAGTTGAAGTGGTTTTCTTTTGAATTAGGGCTGGCGTTTGAAAGAGGACGACTCGAGAGATTACAGTCTTCGTCTGGCTGTTGTGAAGAGAGCGCCACATTTGCTTCCCAGTGAAATGCATCTGAAAATGGAAACTGTAAGATCGTGTGAACAATACCTGCGCAGATGAATTTGTATGAAAGTTGGTTACTGAGCCAGTGCTCGTGATATTATCAGATTTATTTTAATCACGTCGTGAACTTGAAAAGTTGTGTTGAATTAAAAAAAAATTGTGATACAAATTTAAGGAGAGTTTGCGAAGAATTTTGTGATGCAGATTTGAGCAGCGTTTGGGCTACAACAAGGGGCACGTAGGGCTTTAACTGGAAAAAATTAGCAATGATAAACTTAATTCAATACGGAAGTGGAAAGGACATCACGGGAGCCCAATGACTGTGCAGGATCTGGGTGTACAATGATGTTGATATGCTCTCACCATTTGTTGAAAAAAGCACGCGTTAACACTAAGCGCACAGTTTATAGAACGAGTCAAATGAATTTCACCAACTGCAGAATGGGGAAAAAAATGCTCAGATGCGATTTTGAAAAGAAGGAAAGACATTATAATCATCAGGAGCATGTTTTTTAAACCACAAGAACTAGTCAAAAAAAACTGAGGAACGCGAGGAGAAATTTTCGAAATCTTCCTTGACAGAAGAAATATTTGTATTTATGGCTGCATCGAACATCCCACATTCACCAAAGAGAACAAAAAATGCGGCTAAATATTTCCAAACAACTCTTACTTCGGCCTTTAAAGAAACTAAATCTCAGTGAAAGCAAAACTCCAGCAACAGACTGAAGTTCACTCCCGAACCTTCCATGATACGGAGAACAAAAGCAATACCTAAAGTCACACTCCATTTTTCTGCCTCCAGAAAACAGTACAGTCAACGACTATGAAGTCAAATTGAAAAAAATATGAAGGCTATTAAAAACCTCATAACACAAAACCGATGGTTGAAATTAGAAACTGTCTTCGAGAAGACCTCAATTCAAGGGCCGTTAGGTAATTGACCACAGAGCACCCGACGGATGAGAGCAATAAATGAACACTCAAACGACAGCCAAGCCAAATTTGTTTTGGTGAACACGATAAAAAAACACCATAGGGAAATTGTATCAGTAAGCAAAAGTATCTTTTTGATCCAGAACAAGGACGCCAGTCTCTTTGCTTTTCTCAAAGGCAGAAGTCTGAGCAGTGATAATATCACGTAAATACCAGGTGATAAAGGAACAATCCTTGCTACCGAGCGTCTGTAACTGGCTAGACTCCATTCAGCTTTCCCCTCTTTCTAAGATCTTCGGAACGTTCACGCAAGTACGTGAATTCTTCAAATCAAAATTTCAGCCCGAGCTCATGAGTATGAAATTTTTCCGGTATTTCATGAAAGTAGAAACAATCACTGAACTACCAAATGAACAAGCGCCAATGAGATCGTTCGCCTCATTTTACTTTTTCCGCTCACTTTGCTTGTATTTTGACATTGAATTCTCTTTCGTCTCTATAACCAAGAACATTTTAATAATTAGTAGTACATCTGATATTTCTTTGTACAGTATTGTCCATGTCAATGTTTTGGCAAATGAGGTATTCTCAATCATTGAGCCACACGTAACTCCTTATAACCCACTGTTCCCTGATCTGTGCCCCTGTCTGGTTTCTTTTGGTTAAGATGGTGATTCACGGTTAACCACGAAAGTCCAAGGTTCGGATCATGTTCATGCTCTACTTCTCAGTTCAGGGAAATAACAACTCTATACAGAACTTCGATTCTACTCGATGTGCTGGTGGTGACGTTAGTTAGAATAGTTACAATCCGTGAGTTATGCTGGTGCACTCCAGAGTAATACGCACGAGCGCCGGTACTCGTCAGCTGAGCAAGCGCCCTTGACCTGGCTCACTTGACCTTGACCTTGCTCGCTCTACTACTGACTCCCTCGACAGGTGCGGGAGTTCTTTTGGACTGTGTGAGACGGGAAATCCCATGATAAGGAAAACCCTACACTACCATATATGAGCGCTACCTGCCCACACCTGGTAATTCATTATTTGAGCAGTTTTCAAGTGGTAAAGGAAAAAGACAACGTTTTTTCTACTCAGAAATTGAATAAAAAAATTAATGTTAATAATTAATTAATTGAAATTAATATAACTATTTCATCAAATAGATCCTAAAATAGGCGAAAAGAACTGTACATGCACTGAGTTAAATTACAATTACATTGATATTCACCGAGAGCTGCCTAAATAACACGTCTTAAACATGGTATACATTAAAAATTATGGGACATTTCATTCTACGATAAACGATGACAAAAGCGTTGGTGATAGATATAAATAGATTCATTTCATAAAGACTTGATACTTATACCATATCTGAAAACACGGTTTAGCTCAACTGCATTGATATTCTCTTCATTGAAGTCAAAATAACAGTTAGTGTTTCCTCACTGGATCAAAATATAGACTACTATGTGAAAATTTGGAGGCTTCATTAACGAACTAACTCAACCTAGCGTCTAAACCAGCCACACTATAAAGATATGATAATACTTGACAGAGACTCCAATGTAGACTCGTTATGTATGCGAAATTGCGAAATAATCGTTAAATTGACTTTAACGAAATCCCTTCTCCCTTTGAAAAAGAATCTACTAGAATTTCCGCTGACTCTGTTTTGCTAATAAATGATGACACGTCCAACTAAAACACGTCTGAACTTATAACTTGCGACGTATAATATCTAATGCATAAAATATTTCTACGCTCGTAATGAAAAAATTTCATTCACGAAAAAAATTCTCACTCACTCATAACCATTTCGCACAGCCTCGTAAATTCACTAAGATTCAATGGCATGCACGAAGCTTCCCAGTCTAACTTTTTCGCCGCCTTCATGCATACTTTTCACCGCCCTAGCGATTTAATCGCTTCAGAGGCGAAAAAATACATGCTCCGGCGAAAAAGTTAGACTGGGTTTATCGGAAACTGACTTAAACCACATTTCAAATGGTATAGACGTTGATAAAAGCTATCACTGGCCTGACAAGTTATTTGAATTACACACATACAGATGCTGTGCAATCATAACCCTGAATCACCATAAAAAATGGGTTCCCACATGAAAAACCATGAGCTACACCGTGAAAGAAAAACACGTTGTGAAATATACCACAGATTCAGAAATTACGTCACCAGCCAAATTAGAGTCTCGCTAAAAAAAATTCACTTAAAAATTCCACGTGTTCAATAATTATTCAAGAAATGTGGAGTTTCCTAAACTCCATTCACAATCCAAAAATTAATTTCCAAAGTGCAATAAAAAATGCCGTACTTGGTATTGTATTCTATCACGTTGCCGAAGACATCCCAGATATCGTTCATAATTACTTTTAGATAAAAGGACAAAAACTGAAGACCTGAAAGTATTTAAAAGTACAATGACGCTACTTCGCAGACTTCAACTCCAAATGCTCTGTTTTCCTCGCTCCAGTAAGCGCTTCAGGGGTTTCCAACTGCATTAAAGCCCCCAAAAGGGGAAATCAAGCAGTGAAAATACATATGTAATTACGTCTTTAAACACCGAGCTTCTCAAGTTTCACCTATTTTGGCAAGATTATAAACAAATTCTTTCATTGTGGCACCAATCCTAATTCCTTAAAGGTTGAAAAGGTACATCAGTGTTTAAGGGCGATAACAAAACTTGCATTGATATCTATACGTTGCCGTTCGTCAGTGAGATTTTCTAAAAATAGTTAGCTAATAACTCCTTGTTAAAACGTAATTCCTTCATCTATAAATGGCATGCAGCTTGGTTTCAGATCTCAAAATAAATGACTTAGGTCATTCAAAATCGTCTAAAACCTTTCCGTTTAAATACAGTGGAGGAAACCCTAGTACTCTTCATTTTCCTTGACACAGCAATCTTTTGTCTAAGATATACCCGTGCGGCAAAATAAATTTTCCTTTTCAAATGGAACCAATCCTACCTCCCAAACCATAGACAAACGTAATCTATGGTACAGTAATTCCAATTCAAAGTTACAAAGGATAATCCATGGAAACCCAGTAGGATCTGTTCTCTGATTAGTCTCTTCTGTTTCTTATTTTTGCATTGAAATTCACACTGTTTTTGGATGCCACCACACTATGAAGATTTAACCCGAAAACATCATGAACACTGAAAACCAAATAAATTATATATATAGGTATTTAATAACGTTTTGCTCTGACTCGTAACTAATCAGTAACTGTGTCAACAAGACTACAACCATACTAAATATCAACAAAAATAGGAGAGCAAAAATCACTGATGGAAATTTCATTATACTGAGAACGTATAGGGCTAATCCCCATCATCAGCTCATTAAAAGAATCTGACATATATCACTGAAATAGAAATGAACATAGATGTACAAACAGACATAAACACGAAATCAAAAGTAAAATAATATCAAAAAGTAAAAATGCAGAAAACAACACGAAACACAACTAAGAACCTATAATGCTAAGAGAATATGAACTCAACTGGTTGTTGAGTGAAGGCTTGCACTTAAAAATGAAAAGAGATTCTAAAATTTTAAGATCTAAAACACTTGAAGCTACACGTACTACTTTAAAATGACTTGAGTGAGGAGTTACATTGCACGTTTCAGCATGATCGCGAACAGCGGAGTGAGGTGGACGAGTCAATGGAACACCAGTACGAAAACTAACTCCAACATGCTCGGCCACTCTAGCTCCGAGAGCACATGTGGTCATGCCAAAGTACTCAGATGCACATCGTGCACATCTGTATGAATACACCAGTGAGGCCTGCATGGTAGAAAGAAGTTTGTCTTTATAATTGAAAAAAGAACTAATTGTAAATTAGTTTCTTAATATTATATGAAATTTTACACCTGCAAAATGTCCAGAGTAGAGGGCAAGTAATTCAGTTTTGAGTTTTTAGAATACGGTCCAAAATAAAATATGGTAAACACAAATAAATTGGTTGAGAGATTGGTTCTTGAATGGTCAAATTTGGTTCGACATTAGCATTTTGAAATATGTTTGCTAAAAACGTTCCAATTTTATGTTCAATAAATTAAGACCTTATACCATTTTGACGAAAAAGTTAAATCAAAAAAGAGAATTCTAAATGAAGGACGCTAAAATTAGAACAAATTTTGTAAGCGCGAGCGAGCAAAGTTTTAATACAATTCAATTTAAAATGGAAAGTGAAATAACTATGAAAATTCATTCCCAGGCCAGAAAAAGTATTTTTTCGGTAAACTGACACTTCAAATTTATTTTCTCGTTTAGTCACTAAACAATCCAGGAAAGGTAATTTATTCCATTGTGAATCTTATATTTTTATGCTTACTATTAATAAAGTCGAAAAATAATGTTGCATGGGATTCCTCACGGAACAGTAAAAAGGTATCATCTATGTAACGACGGTAAAATATGGGCCGAAAGTCAATGGGACACAGCTTTAGCCAACTAGTTTCGTAAAAGGACATGAATATGTTTGCGAAAGTTGGGCCAAGAGGTAGTCCCAGACCAAGGCCCTCAATCGGCTTATAAAACTTCCCATTGGAATGCCATGCAACATTATTTTTCGACTTTATTAATAGTAAGCTTTAATAGAAATAAAATGATCGTACTCCAATGGCAGTTCTCATAATGGCTTCCATCTTGCTGGCATTAAGTTCTGGAATTCCATACCTCTTGATATTTGTGATGCCCTCACCTACCCATCCTCTCGGCCGTAAAAAGTAGGTTTGAAACTTACATATGTGCTCATGCTCTCCAATTACTGGAAGAATGGAAATTAAAGTAAAACAAATAATCAATGCAAACTAAAACAATGAAATAAAATCTTGTTTCTAAATTCTATTTATCTTCATAAAACGAGGGAAAAATAAATAGCCAACAACAGAAACTGTTTTTTCTNCTGTTTTTTCTCTCAACTTCATTTTAGGAAATTTGTCTTATCCGCTTACCTAGTTTGAAATTGTAAAAAAAAACATATTATACCAAGTTACTTAACATAGTTTATTGTAGAAATTGTTCATCTCTAGAATGCTTGTTCTAGAACTCACGTAGCTTATTTACCGTACAATGTCCGCATTGTGAAGCACCTGATTTCAGATATATTCTTGCATTTTACTTTCAACTCTCAATTTAAATCAATCTTCTAGTTTCTGAAAAATGTTGGTTTCCTTGAAATTTTTTTCGTATGCTCAAAAGTTGACCGTATCTTTAAAACTTCGTAAGGTTGCAATACTGATCCTTAACTGATATTTCACGAGCTTAAAAAAAGTTTTGCACCTTTCTAGTTTGGTATACGTAGCCGGGGTTCAATGAACTTTTGAACGGCGGTTTGGCATTAACCCTTCAACGTCAGGATTTTTGTACTTATATTACCTGTGTTACAACCACTTTCATTCAACTGATACTGGTATCAGGCAGTCACATATATCAAAATATGGAGAGATCTGCCCCGGAAGTGAACTTCAGAGAATCAGAAAATAAATTTAACAGGAAATTAGGAAACAAATTTAATGAGAAATATAATATATTGAGGCTATTTTTGAAAGACCATGTAGTTTATGACGTTGAAGGATAAAATTTTTTGGGACTTCCTGAAATCATTTGACCATACTGTCATTTTGAACGTGGTTATATCGTAAGGAGCTGATCATTTATTTCCATTCTGGAGTCAAGTAAAATCTAACGCGTTATAGTTTCCCTTACCTTCAACGATAACTTTGGGGCTGACAACATATCATGGCGCTGCTATTTTATCTGACAGCCAATGATGAATAGGCTGCCGTGCTTAAAGGAGACGGTAACGGTTCAAAAAAGTCTGTCATTTTTGGATGGATTTCTCTGAAATTTTCACTATAGTTGTGAAATGATTCAATAATTATTTTATGATTGATGTGTTTTTTTTTTCGCATCTGCATCTGAAATCTTTTTTTAAAAATAATAAACAGATAAAATTGGGATTTAGGGAAAGTTTTTCAAGGCTTACAGTTTTGAAGCTACAGAACCAGCAATTCGATTTTAGATAGCTTATGTAGTTCTTTAACGATAACGGTGAGTGAATTGTCGTTAAATTAATTCTTTGAATTTTATGAATTTTTTGAAAAAAATTTAACTGGCTTTCCTTGTTTTTCTTCGTTTTGTGTCGTATAATTTTCAAACTAATAAATATTTCACAAATTAAGATACCCTTATCGATAGAGTTTGCAAAACCCTAGCAAATGATATATTTTCCATTTCTGTACTTCGAAAATTGTGGAAGAAGAATCACTTTAAAAATGAAAGTTGCAAGTGTTCAGGACAGCCGTTTTTCTAAAAAATTAGTGTTTTCCACATAATTTCCGAACTAAGTTTTTCATGAATAAGCTTTATGATTTTATAGCTTTTTGTCATGAGCTATTGATTGATATAATTTTCATTTATGTACTTTCAAAACTGGGGGAAAGGATCCATGCCAAAAACAATAAATGCAAATTTCAGAACAGCTTTTAGTTTTACATTTTTTACTTTATTTTCAAGGTAGTTATTTTTAAATCAACTCTATTTCTTTGTAGCTCCTTTTAAGCTTTTTCAATTGATATATTTTTCATTCATGTACCTTCAAAACTACGACAGGCGATTAGAAGTTTACACAACAAGCTAATTAGCGGATGACTCAGAGCAGCCGGACTCAAAACAAACACTCAGTTACATCACCATAATTTATCACCGAGTGTTAGAATGTTAGAAGCATTTCAAGCAAGGCCGTGAATGAACTCTCTTGCTATTCCTGTAGAGGAACGCCCAAAACTGACTCATAAAAAGGGGGGAAGAGGGAGATCACCCATCCATTGGCGCGCGCCAAGGTTACGCAAGTGCGCGTCTTCTACTCCGTCTAGGAGACGAACCAATGCACGTACCTGAGAGCCAATTATATCGTTGGATGCGAAATAAAATTCTCTATAAGATGAATTTAAAAACCGAAAATCTCTAATTCTTCAGATTTCTACCGTTGCCGTCTCCTTAAGAAGTCCTCCGGTTTGTTGGGAACACGAACGCACTCGAGTGTGTCTTCTTCATGATAAAGCCGCTGCTTGTGCCTTCTAGGTAAGTGTATTTTACTGTA